>JAVSBV010130662.1:0-32151 GCA_033117975.1 Parotocinclus spilosoma
GTATATATATATATGTATATGTGTGTATATATACAAAAAAAGAAATACAAAAAAAAAAAAAAATTTGGCCTTAAGTACAGAATGGAAACTGAGACTAATGAGTAAATCGGCCTCATTTTGGCGTTGGGGTTCACATAGTTTTTCTTGGCTCTAACAGTTTGCCTGTTGACTAATCTAGGAACGGTTACATTAATAGGTTTAATTTCCGAGCTCGAGGTTAAGCTCTGAGCTAAAGAGCATGTTCTCTTTATAGATTTTGAGTTGTAACCTGCACAATGAGAAGCTCAGTACTTTTGAAGTTTTAGATAGACTTAGCCCGGACTGTGTCACTCTTGTACTGTGCGGCCCGTTCCTGGGCCCTGGTGCATGCAATGTACAACCTTGCCCTGTGTGTGTGTGTGTGCGTGTTATGACAGCTGCGGACCCAGCTAAGAACCCATAAAAGCGGCAGCTCAGCGCTACCTTTTTGGAAGCCGAGGAGCTAGATTGGTCCAGCGGGTCCTAGCGTGGACTTCTGGAAGGTTCCTCAACTTTCTCTCCCTTTCTTTCTGAGTCTCTCTGTTTCTCTAACGCTCTCTAGATTCGTCCTGTAGATCGTTCAGGCCGTACCAAAGCTGAGTTCTGGACTCCGTGTAGCTCAGCAGATACTGGCTTAGAGAAAAATATAACGGATGACAAGTAACACTTTTTAAATGCTGCACAAATGATGTTAATTAATCCCATTTATTGTAAACATGTTTGGCATGCTTGGATAAAGGGGCCAAACGGACCATTTATAAATATTAGCCCAGAAGTAAACGTTCTTACCTAAAGCTTTGACAAACTGAAACAAACCTGGAAGAAGAAACTTTTTAATGCATCAGCGAGTTTACATCAGATCATATAAAAGCTTCAGGTTTACATGACTCAGACAAGAGTCGGATTTTCCCCCTGTGACTTTACCTTCAGTGATGAAATGATTAACTCCTTCATTACCTTTAGCTGCATTCCAGAGTTGACCCAAATTTGTGTTTTCTAGGGTTCAAGGGTTGCCAGATCCCACAAGTGAAACATGCACCCATGTCTATGGAAACATGCCAGGAAGAAGCAAAGTTTATTACATTAAGCAAACCTGGCAACCGTGTTTCCTCTGCAGTCTTTCTCTTTACGGTGTTATGCAGGGGCCGAGAAATCCAGTTACTGAGTCAAAATCCCGCACTTTGCCCCACTTCTTCTAGGTCTTAATCCAATCCAAGACCACTTGATTAATCAGATAACTGCAGAAATCTGAAAATGATGATTGGATTATTAACTGCATGTAAACGCACTTAACAGATCAATTGTCAATCAATCAATTGTTGTCTCTGAAGATCAGGAAATAATTCCACAAAAAACGCTTTATTAGTCAACCTGCTGCTCAAACTAATCACATGAAGCAAACGAGCTGGATTTTAATCTCATTCAAATCTTCCAATTAAAATTATTGCAGTGATTTCGCAATTTAAAAAAAATATATATATTTAATTAAATGTTAGATTTCTAAAAACTCAAGGTCAGCATTCTGGATTCCTTCTCATACTATAATGTTTTAAAAAATGATTCCTCTCACCTGTCCCCCATTTCCTTCATCATGTCCTCTGTTATTTGTTTCCATGCCAGTAGCAGTTGGGTGGCAAAACCAAAAGTTTTTGACCATTTTTGGCGGTGACTATTTGCAGTCACTAGGCCACTGTTCATTTATTATTTATCTGCTTCTTTTAGTCCAGTTGTGCGTATAGTCAGAACTGAGACCAGTGGAATTCAGATTTAGAGGCGTATTTTTTTTCAATACAAATGCTTAGTAAAGGAAAATACAAAATGCTTCAGCGTTTATCAGCAATAATCTTTTAAAAACCAACTCCTGAATACGTTTAAACTGATAACTGTACCGTAAGGAGTTCACCTGTTTGACTGATCCAGTCTAACCAAACTACGGGCTTTGTCACTACACCTTAAATGCTTTTTATGAGACAGTTAATTGGCTGTCCACGTGCTCGTCCTTTGGGTAAACTCCAAAAATGAGAGGAGGATGTCCAAACTGGTTCGAGCTGATAGAAGGTGTAACAGTAACTCAAAAAAAACAACACTTGTTACACCCAAGAAGAGCGTCACTGAACAACGTTCAACCTTGAAGCAGATGGGCCACAACAGCAGAAGACCACACCGGGTGCCCCTCCTGTCAGATAAAAACAGGAAACTGAAGCTGCAACTCAGAATTCAAAACTGGATCACCAATACAAGACTGGAAAACATCTTGATTTGTGCTGGAACGTTTCTGATGGTCAGATCAGAATTTGGTGTGAACAACCATCAAAGCATGGATCCATCCTGCCTAATATCAATGGCTCAGGCCGATGGTGGCGTAACGGTGTAGGAGGTATTTTCATGCACCGCTTTGGGCTCCTTAATCCCAACCCGGGCATCGTTTAAACCACACGCCCTACCTGAGTATTGTTGCTTACCATGTGCACCCCTTTAAGAGCACTTCTGATTTCTAATTCCAGCAAGATAACGCTCCTCTCAATCTCAAAACTCAAATCATCTCAAACTTAAAAAAAAAAAATGAGTTAGCTGCCACTCAAACAGCCTCCTCAATCAAACAGGGCAGCTTTGATGGAATGGAGGGGGAGATTCGCATCATGTATGTGCAGCCGACAAATCTGCAGCGACTGCGTGATGATATCATGTCAACATGGACCAATTCTGAGGAATGTTTCTCGGCGCCATGAACGTTGAATCAAACGTTCTCCAACCTGATAACGCCCAGGTGTACCTAATAAAAGGGCCAGTGAGGATATTATGGTGTGTAAAATGTAGGGAATTGGGGATTACAGGACCATTTCTGACAACCGGGTGCCCACTTGGCCAAAAATCGGATTCGGGTCGTTTAAGAAAGATCAGCGTTAAAAAAAACACGGCAGGCCTTTAAAAAAAAAAACAACAAAAAAAAAAACCAAAGCTGTTAGAATGAACAGCGATCGTTTTACTCTGGCGACGTTCTGACCAAGCCACGCTATTGGTCGTTAACTGGTTACCGTCTGACGGCGACTCTGCTTCTGACTCGACCTTAGATTAAATGAAATCACGTGCTCTGCTGCAGGGCGTGTTTTGCACTTCGAAAGGGCACAAACTCCGTGACCTTCGTCGACGAATCATTGCACCTGCAGGTTCTCTTGGATTCTCTCGAAGTTCAGCCCTTCTTTTACTCAAACCTCTGCTCTGTGCCAGTTTGGCATGCTCTAGTTGTGTTGGTGTTCCATATTATTACCCCCCAACCCCCCCCTCTGAACGATACACTTTATTCCCCTGCATGATAAATTCCTCTTCATCATCCTTTGGCAGATTCCCCAAACACACCCTTTTCTGTATCATTTTGTGATTCGACACGCGCGTGTGTGGGTGTGTGTGTGTGAGTGAGCGCGAGCCAGACCTGTGTGCTTGGTGTGTGTGTGTGTGGGTGTGTGTGTGTGTGTATATAAAAACACAGCATAGTGGTGTGTATTTTTGTGTTACACTGCAGTAGCACTCGGTCAGTGCATGCCCTGGACCTTCAGTGCCGAGTGCAGCGTTGCTCTCGACCCCGTCCTCACCCCGCTGTAACTCTCAGACTCTCCCTCTGGTGCTTTACAGCCTCTGTGCTGAGCGCAGGCACCACGGCGACGGTGGCGCTGCTGAGAGATGGCATTGAACTGGTGGTCGCCAGCGTGGGCGACAGCCGTGCCATGCTGTGCCGGAAAGGCAAGGCCCTGAAACTGACGGTGGACCACACGCCCGAGAGGAAGGACGAGAAAGAGAGGTGAGGAATGAGTACAGCGTCAGTCACGTCGGAGATCTGCCCAGTTTCAGCTTCTCTCTCTTTTCTTTTCTTTTTTTTTTAACAACTTTTAAACATACACACAGTCCTGTCACAATATTATGACCACCCTTTGTTCTTACATCCACTGCCCAATATATCAGCCTCTCTTTACCCTATAACAGCACTTTGTAGTTCTACAGTTTCTTCAGTCACTGTAGTCCATGTGTTTTTCTCTCTCTCCTGAGTCGCTGAGGCACTGGAGGGAGAAACACGAGGTTAAGGATCATCGCACAATAACACTTATACGATCGAGCAGGGGGTGAGTTCACATCGCAGGTGCTTCAGAAGGAGCTACAGGGCAGAGCTTTATAAAAAGAAACAAAAAAAACCCTTTACATTTACAGCATTTAGCAGACGCCTTATACGGTCTTACAATCTAAGCAATTGTGAGTTAAGGGTCTTACTCAGGGGCCCAACTGTGGCAGAGGTGGGATTTGAACCTTCTGTTCCATAGTCCAGTACCTTAACCACTAGGCCACAGTCCCACTCACTTTAGAACTGGGTGCAGTGGGACAGGAACGGTGTGATACAAAACCGTAACAGAAGCAAAATGTACGCACTTCACACCAAACAAAGCGCACGCAGCAGAAGTAAATCTGGAAGTCAGAACGTAAACGAAGGTGACGCACGATACAGGGATGATGTCGAAGGGCCGATGGGTGCTGGCTAGTGTAGTCCAGCAGGATCGGGGTCATGTCACTGGTGGTGTGCAGTACATGCCTTCTTTTTGTTCAATTATTGTGCTATTTTAAACCCAGAATGTCTGGTATTAAGCATAGAAGCAACAGTGAGCTCTGTAAGAAGCAGCAAAAGTCAAGTCAGGTTTATTTATCAACTTATAGAGCATTGTTCTAAAGCCGCAGTGTGATATTATATTATCTTAAAAGGCCAATCCCAAACGGAGCAAGCCTAGGGCGACAGTGGCAAGGAAAAACTCCCTGAATGTTGTGAGAAGGAAACCTTGGGAGGACCAAGACTCAAAAAGGGACCAAACCTGCTTGGGTGGCCTGGATGTTAATTAAGATAATAAATAAATAAATAAATATATATATATATATATAAAGATAATGAAGTTTGTATTAATCGTAAAACTAAGTAAATTATAACATGTCCTATAATATGTCCTTGGAAGCACATCGTCCCCTGAAAAACTAAAGCTGGGATGGGGCCCGGGCATGGTGGGACTGGTTTTTGTTGATGGGAACCAGTAGATTGTTGCTTAGGGTGTGGAGCTGGAACTTAAGGTTGGAGAGAAAATAGAAAAAGCATTTAATTATGTAAGTAGTTAGAAAAGGAAGCCAGATCAGGGGTTGGAGACTGAATATGCTGAAGAACAAAATCTCAGAATGGAACTGGTTTGTATTTTGGGGACTTGCTGTACAGGTTTCCATGTCATTAAAATTCAGCTGTCAATCATAAAGACAGTTCATCCACAGTTTTTTTTCCAATATATACTTCCAACAAGACTACAGGCTTTGTCACTACACCTTAAATGTTTTTCATGATACAGTTAATTGGCTGTCCACATGCTCGTCCTTTGGAGAAACTCCAAAAATCAGACGGGAACGGCCAGACTGGTTCGAGCTGATAAAAGGTGTAACAGTAACTCAAAAAAACACCCAAGAGGGGATCACTGAACAAACAACACGTCCAACCTTGAAGCAGATGGGTCACAACAGCAGAAGACCACACTGGGTGCCCCTCCTGTCAGATAAAAAGTGGAAACTGAAGCTGCAATTAAAAATTCAAAACTGAATCACCAAATTTGGACAATACAAGATTGGAAAAATGTCGTCTGGTCCGATGACATGAGAACAAACTCTCAGAACGGAACTGGTTTGTATGTTAGGGATTTACATTTACATTTTCTGCATTTAGCAGACTCCCTTATCCAGAGAAACTTACAACTCATACAGTCTTACAAACCAAGCAATTGTGGGTTAAGGGCCTTGCTCAAGGGCCCAACTGTGGCAGCTTGGCAGAGGTGGGATTAGGTGGGACCTTCTGGTCCAGAGGTCAGTACCTTAACCGCTAGGCTACCACAGGACTTGCTGTACAGGTTTCCATGTTCATTCACAGACAAACAATCGCACCAAAAAAACAAGGACTGATTTGACTTTTTAGCACAGAGGTCTGTTGTTTATTCATCAGCAAATCTATTTGAACATGCATGTTGTGTAACGTTGCCAGTTTTTGTCACAGCAGACAGATAACCGTGTGGTCTGCGTTTCGTTTCCTTGCCAATGCCTTGCAGGATTCGTAAGAGCGGGGGCTACGTGACTTGGAACAGTCTGGGCCAACCTCACGTCAACGGTCGCCTGGCCATGACACGGAGCATCGGAGACTTCGACCTCAAAAACTCGGGGGTCATAGCCGAGCCCGAGACCAAAAGGATTTCGGTGAGTGTCCTGTCCTGATGATGAACAGCACCGATTCACCCATGGTTTAGTGCTAATCTGAGCTACTTGTGCTGCTTTGCTTAGCTGCACCACGTCCATGATGCCTTCCTCGCCCTGACCACCGATGGCATCAACTTCATCATGAACAGCCAGGAGATCTGTGATGTCATCAACCAGTGCCACGACCCGAAAGAGGCAGCACAGCGCATCGCCGAGCAGGTTATTACCACTCAACCTACTAAATGTATTAAATTATATAAACAAATTACAACTAATGCATGAAAAATATTAATAAGTACCAAATTAGTTGTAGTTTGAGGGCAGATTCAAACAAAATGGTACACGCCTCCTTTATTGGGACTGACTGGTACACAGAGGACACGCCCCCTTTTAGGATTGTCTGATACAGAGAACACATACCCTTTTATTGGGACTGACTGGTACAGAGGACACGCCTCCTTTATTGGGATTGACTGGTACAGAGGACACGCCTCCTTTATTGGGATTGACTGGTACAGAGGACACGCCTTGTTTATTGGGACTGACTGGTACAGAGGACACACCCCCTTTATTGGGATCGACTGGTACAGAGGACACACCCCTTTATTGGTCCTGACTGGTACAGAGGACACACCCCTTTATTGGTCCTGACTGGTACAGAGGACACGCCTCCTTTATTGGGATTGACTGGTACAGAGGACACAACCCTTTATCGGGACTGACTGGTAAAGAGGACACGCCTCCTTTATTGGGATCGACTGGTACAGAGGACACGCCTCCTTTTTTAGGATTGACTGGTACAGAGGACACACCCCTTTGTTGTGATTGACTGGTACAGAGGACACGCCCCCTTTATTAGGACTGACTGTACCAGTCAATCACAACAAAGGGGTGTGTCCTCTGTACCAGTCAGTCCCAATAAAGGAGGTGTGTCCTCTGTAACAGTCAGTCCTAATAAAGGGTTGCCTCCCTTATTTTATTGGTCCTGACTGGTACAGAGGACACGCCTCCCTTATTTTATTGGTCCTGACTGGTACAGAGGACACGCCTTCTTTGTTGGTCCTGACTGGTACAGAGGACACACCCCTTTATTGGGACTGACTGGTACAGAGGACACACCTTTTTGTTGTGTATTTGTGTACGAGCTGATTTTCCGTATCTCTGGCACCCCTCAGGCTCTGCAGTACGGTGCGGAGGACAACAGCACGATCATCGTGGTCCCGTTCGGTGCCTGGGGCAAACACAAGAGCTCCGACGTCAGTTTCTCCTTCAGCCGTAGCTTTGTGTCCAGCGGGCGCTGGGCATGAATAAAGGACACAGACAGAGGGACGGGAGAAGGAAGGATCTGAACAAACGGCTGGGCCAGATGGGAGGGCCATCAGCGTGCAATATCGGGCGGCCCGGCGAGTTACGGGAACAGCGGGAAAAGCGCTTTTCACACCTATTTATTTGGACCAGGACACACGACCTGGGTTCTGAGCACAGACGGTGAAGCTTGAGTTAAAAGTACGACACATCTACCTAGTTACTGTCCGGTATGGGCACAGTATTTCTACGACTGTATCTGATTACGAAGGTCCACAGCACAAGACTTTTGCCTTTCCTCAGACGTCCAGTATGAATGCTTGTTTTTTACCTCTCAGTACTTTCAGGAGTTATGGGTTTTATTACTGCAGGTACACTGCACTTTTAGAGTTTTATCTCCCAAGCACATTTCGATTCGCCTTCAAGTTTTCCTCCTTTCGTGACATTAATAGTAAACGGTGAAACGCCGGCGAAGATAGGAGTGCAGCATTCAGGTTTTATTTCTGGTTAAACATCCACGTAAATGAGGAAACACCTTTTTTTTTTTTTTTTGTTCTGTTTGTTGGTTTCTCCTTTTTGTCTATTTTTTTTGTTTGTTTTCTTCCCACTCCAGTCCCCAATGCTCTTTAGCAATAGGAAAAGCAGAAGTGCTATCGCTCACGACTCGGCTATACTGCCATTATATCACCCCGTCCCAATTCTCATTAGGCTTTCTATTCAAAATTATCTACAGTCCTTCCATTTTGTCACCATATTCCTCTTTGTGATTCCTGACTATTCAAACTTTGATTGTTTAGTCCATTCGGACTCGCTTACGGTCGCTTACATTTACATTTACAGCATTTAGCAGACCCTTATCCAGAGCGACTTACAACTTATACACTCTTACAATTCAAGCAATGTTGGGTTAAGGGGCCTCGCTTAAGGACCCAACTGTGGCAGCTTGGCAGAGGTGGGATTTGAACCCAGGACCATTAGGTCCAGAGTCCAGTGCCTTAACCGCTAGGCTACCACAGTCCACAGCTTACGGTTAGAGCTGCAGCTAGAAATTTCCACAATGTTTTAATTTGAAATAGAAAAACACTTTATCAGTCAAAATTCCTATCAGATAATGAGCAGAGATGATCTCAGATGGTGATCAAATGGAGCTTAAGATACAAAATCTTAAACTGGGCCTCTGTAGACAAGAGATTTAAATAGCAGAGGGTGACAGAAATCGATATTGTTAAAAGGGATGGGGGTAGAACAGGCCTGGGTAACAATAAATGACAATGCCTTTTTTTTTTTTTATAGAACTTGTTTTTGTGGCTTGGGGAGGGGTGTAAGTAACACCCTATATAAGGTGCTTTATTGCGGATATTTTAATCTGCATGGACTCGAGTCGGAGTACCGTCTTGTATGTGAGAGTGCAAAATAAGCGATGAGCCCGACGAGCACGCAGGATCGAGCAAACCGAACAAACAGGAAGGGCAGAGAAGCGAGAAGTGCATCTTTGCAACCCATCACAGTTCGAGAAGTTTTAGTTTCTACATGCTTCACAGTTACACACTCACTTCTGAAAGACCCGCTTCACTTCCTAAGCGCTACAGGAATGTTTCATCTCTGTTAGTTAGCGTTGAAATTGAGAAATGTATGGGGAAACACTGCCTCCTATGTGGAGTTTGTATGTTCTCCCCTTCTCTCCTGGTTCCCTTCAGGCTGGGTTAGGTCACCTGCCGTCACTAATTTGTCAGTTTGTAACAGACTGACACGCTGCTTGGAGATTTCCCCACCTTGGACCCTGTGCTGTCGGCTCCCCATGACCCTGACGTATAAAACCGAATAACTGAAGAATAAGAAACGATTTAACACTGCTGTTTGTTTGTCTTTTCAGTTGCGACCACGTCTGCTGTCTCCTGATAAATTAGACGAGTGGCTTGTAATCATTGATCATTTAAGGTATCGACAATATATTTTTAGATATTTTTTTTTCTTCTTTTTTTCGTTTTTTTTTTTCATTGTGATCTTTAAAGCATCGGTATAAAAGTGACAGCTTTCCTTTTAGTTACGTAACGAAGAAAAGCTGTTCGTCAGCACAAGCTAATGAAGGCTCGTTATCAAAAGCTCCTAAGCGAATAAGTGATTTTTTAATTTTTTTTTAATATTATATTTTAAATATAAAATCATATTTATTTCCACAATACTTTTATATGACTATACAAGTATGAAATGGTAAAAGATTTCCATACATTACACCTAATCCATCTTAAGCTGAATTTATTGTAAGCTGGGGATTTTAAGATATGAAGATATCGTACTGAAGACGTTTAAAACATTTACATTGACCTACAGCTGGGCAAAACCATTCACTTAAAATGAACTTAAAATAGTTTATATATCTGATTCAATTTATTATATTATATTAACAAAAATGATAGCCTTGACACTTCTTTCCTCACTCCACTTCCCAGAGCTCAACACTCCCGAGACGTGACACTCCACAATTCCTCATCTAGCACAGGAGAGGATTGTACTGAATATCGTTTGATTGGATTACAAATTCTAAATTGAAGTTTCTTTTCTGCTGAATGTGCGTTTCTGTTTTTTAGCGGATTCCCAGCGAAGTCGAAATATCTAAAGACCATCTGTATTTTTTATTTGATTAGATTTTTTTTTTTTTTACCCTCAGCCCTTTCTGTGCTCTGTATGGCTGCTCTTAAACTGCCGTAAATATACTGCTTACAAAACGTGGTAATATTTCCTAAGGGAAATATCCCGTATTGTGAGCAGTATTCGTGTTTAATTCCCCCCAGGCTTTTTTTCTTTTATTTTGTGCTGCCACGTAAAAAAAATAGAGATTAAAACGGGCAAATATTATGAACCCCCGTGACATTTCGAATGTTTTTTTTTTTTGCGTAAAAGCGACATCCACTGTTGAAAAAAACTAGTGTGCCATTTAACCCTTTCAGGACTGTACACATATCATTTTAGTGATTTTGACACAAAATTCCGTAGTCCGTAGTCCAGTACCTTGACCGCTAGGCTACCACAGTCCCAGTGTTATATATAAATAAAAGGTCCAGCTACACACTGAGTGTTTCCATACAAATCTGGCTGCTCTAGGGTTTTTCAGTCACATTTGGTGCCCATTTAAAAGTACGGGACAAAAATGTTGTGGCCAACTGGCTTCTGATCTACTGAGAATTTGGTGTCTGTGTTACCTCGTATTTATACTCCGGTGAAACGATGCTGACTCGTCCTTTTTAGAGAGTTTCTAAACACTCGCTGCCATTGAGAACGTTCTTCATTGTTCCTACAATGCCAATGAGATTTGGCAGGACACTTTGTGACTCCAGCTGCTTTAAAGGTTTCTTTAAACGCAGTCTATGTACAGATTCTGTAATGACGTGTGTAGATATTTAAAGACGTTTAGGAGTGGCTGTTAACACATTAAGCTCCATGTAAACGTGGCTTTCAACTTAATTAATCATTCTGACATTCATTAAGAACTGGGAGCGCTTTGACCGTTTATAGCAGCCCTCTGCGCTTCCCCTCTCGACCCCTCTGATCGTCTAGTGCCTTTGTTTTTATGCTCTGTCCTATCAGTTTAGAAATAATCTAAGGTGCTCTAATTTGAGCTCATGCTCCTTGTGATCCGTCCCGAGTGCGTTTGGTACACGGTTGCTTTTGTACTGTATGTTTTGTATATAATATTTATATATTTTGATGTCTAAGACATATTGTATAAGTGTGGACATGTATCTATCTTTGGGCTGTGAATCGTTTCTCCTGGCCTGGGACCTCTTCGTCTATGAACTTGAATTTTTAGAAGTGGTATTGTTGAAATGCCTCCGGGTGTCGCTTTGATGCCGCAAAGTTTCCGTTTCGAAGAATTGGCTCTGCTGTTCTTGTCAAGGAACTGCTGATTCATTTACATTTACGGCATTAAGCATCCTTTCTTAAGGACCCAACTGTGGCAGCTTGGCAGAGGTGGGATTTGAACCCTGGCCCATCAGGGACCTTACCTGCTAGGCTACCACAGTCCCTGCATTCATCTTGATGCCCTGCTTTCCGTAGTGGATCCAGAATGGAATGGTCACCCTACGTAGATGCACAGAGATGCTGCACGTACAGCTTTTTATTTCCCTCATAATAATCTCATATAATCCGTTTTTGAATGTGAAAAATGCAGGACGTGAAGTCTAAAGGAACGGACCCTAACTAAAGTGTACTGTCTAGTACTGTCTATCAGGCTCGTTCTGATCCCAGATCGTTCTGAACCTGTTTAGGAGGAACGAGATCTTAGTCGTCATTACTCCTGTAAAGCTGTGTGGTTTCTGGTTGGTGTTTTTTAGGATGTTTCACTTTAAATCACTATCCTGCTAAATGTTTTTGTGCTGCTTTATAGGACCTGGTACTTGTGAATAAAGTTTCAGCGCAAACAGTGACTTCATCGTCGCGTATTGATTTTCGTGCGCGGTAAGATGTCTCCTGTATGAATACAGTGCAAAGGTTTTAGGCCAACGTTAGATTTGTACGAGTTTTAAACCAAAGATCTGTCACTATAATCTTCTTTTCCACAGATCTCCACCACGATCTTCCTTTTTTTACGCTGTTCTCCTTCTAAAAAAGTTGTTCCTTGGCTGCTACCCTTCCATTTTAATATTGTGTGCAATTCTCCTGCATTTACTGGTTGTAGTTTAATATTATAAGAGACTTATAAATAATTATAATGGTTGTAAACCATTGCTAAAACAATACTGTAATCTAATGGTGGCCTGGCTTTTTTGGACTGGAATAAGTTATAAACGTTTCTAAACACTTATGTGGTCTCAGCGCTCGAATAAACAATTGTCAGATTTATTTATAAATCTATAGCGCTTTTTACAATGGTGCATTTTCTCAAAGCAGCTTTACAATATTACATTATCTAAAAAAGGCCAATCCCAAGTTGAGCAAGTCTAGGGCGACAGTGGAAAGAAAAAAACTCCCTGAAAGTGGTAGGAAGAAAACTCGGGTTTCAATCCATTACTCAGTAAATTACATTTTTTACATTACAGATTTGACATTTGACATTTTAAATTACAGATTTGCCAGCACTTTATTATAAATTTATCTTTCTCTTAATGAATTTTAGCCAACTTAAGATTAAAGTAAGTGTTTTAAACACTGACATATTTATCATTACTTATCAAAGGGTCCACCCTATGACCGCTCTACCAAACAATTGTTAAACTCATCGGTTCATGTTACTTATAACTTATAATGGAATGTACCCTCATCGTAAATCAGGGAGTACCTGTACAATACAACTACATTTTTGCTTATAATGCCTTATACATTGTGTATTTTCTGGGTACTAAGGTACCAATGAAGATACAGATGTATACTCACTGAGCACTTTAGTAAGAACAAAAGTTTAAACCAGACTGTTAGCTGCAAACTAATATCATTATTAACAGGGTTGATGTGTATAACTACAATATCATGTATTTTGTAAACCCATCAGTTGACAACAACAAACACAAGTAACCACAAATCAAAAAATAAAACCAAGAATGAGGGAAATTTATAATAATCCTTCACTGAATTCATATCTGATGTTTTATAATGATGTTAAATGTGGTGCTATTTAATCTTGATTTGTTCTTCAGAGAAGCAGAACACTCGACCCCTGATATGGGGTTTCCTGAAACTACTCTGCTTTTTTGCCAAATGCAATTTTGATTGTTTCAGAACCTCCCATGCTTTGTGATATTTGAGCAATATTACATTGTTTTGTGGAAATCTTTTGTATAATTTCCAGCAAAACACAAAGAAAAGTAATTAAGACCACCGGCATAGACAAATATAGACAGAATGTATAAAATAAGTGTGTGTGTGCGTGTGTGTGTGTGTGTGTGTGTGTGTGTGCGTGAGCATGTGTATTTATGGAATTTGGTTGTGGTGGTCAAGTCAGATACAAGATTTTGAGAACCCTTAAATTATTTTTTGCATTAATAGCAAACACGAAATGTGATCTGAGCTAGTGTGCATTCATGACAAACACATGTTAGCCTAAAGCTGCACAATCACATTCTTATTACTGAATAAAGTTAACCATTCAAGTTAATGATGGGAGTTTTGGAACTTTATATATTATTAACAATGTTTTATTTAGTCACTGGTCAAATTTCTGGGCTGAGGGGAGATTTAACACCATTTTTGGATTACCGGAATAAACAATCCTCATTAATTGTGCCACAACATCTCAATTTGATTAAGGTCTGAACTCATCTGGCTATACACATTTTCCTTTTGACAGCCATTATGATGTTGATTTAGTTGCAGGTTATTGTCTTGTAGCATTGACCTGTTGTTCTCTGATAACATTTCCTGATTTGACAAATTGTGATTGATATATATGTAATATGTGAAGAGTAGTTCCGAAGTTCACAAACCCCATGCATTTGTACCTGAAGAATTACATCATTATATGATTGCTGACGTCAGGAACACAAAACACTCACAGGAGACTTGACATACAGTACAGCGTTCCCTCATTTATCATGGGGGTTACGTTCCAGGACCACAATAAACTAAAATCCACAAAGTAGAGACGCTATATTTATTTAAGTATTTTCTGTAAATCGTAATATTTTATGATTTATTACATTCTTTTATTGTTAGAACTAATATTTTTTATATTTTTTAAAATAAATTTTGTGATTGTGAATGTAAAAGTTCATCATATATGTATATGTATGCATTACCTATACCACACGTACTACGCATGTGCAGATTTAAAGAATCCGCAATATATTTTTCCATTTATATATTTTTTGAACATGCGATGCACCAAGTCCGCGAAAGGTGAACCACGAAGTGGTGAGGGAACACTGTATATATATTTCCAGTACAGCACAGTACAGTACCTATGTATCATATAGGATATATTTTTATTGTCATTTTTTAACCCATTTTGTTCAGGTCCATATAACATATGAAATACCTACAGAATGTAGTAGATAGAACAGGAGAACTTAGTACTAGCATCAAATTATGACCAGTCAAACATGAGTGTGTTAAAAATCTCTCATGCCATTAACAGCATCTTCTTTCATACATTTCATACATTTTTTCCATGATTTCCCATAAACACCTGTGATTGAACTGACTTAAAAGAGCTATACTGTTGCTGTGGTTTAATCCTCATTTCAGAGACAATAATTCATTTGTACTGTGTGTATCAATTTTATGTGTATATAGTTTCCACTGTTGTGCCGGTGACACCCAAATTCACCTCCAATCTGCCAGCCCCACCACCCTCAGATATTACCTTTATCCTACATGATGTGACTGTAAAATCTTCTCTAATGGTGTGCATTTTGGGTATACTGTTTGACTCCACCCTTTCCTTTTACCCGTATATTCAGACTTGTTAAACATCTGTTGTTAGAGCCAAAAACAGTATTTTCCAGTAGTAGATCAATCATTGGGAGGGCAAGTTCCAGCAGTACTATATGGTCATTGTTAAGCTTGAATCCTGACTTAATTAATTTACTGACTTTAATCCTATAGACATGGCAATAGTATAATAAATATCCTTCAAATTAGTGGCTGTCTTATTTCAGCCAGTCATAATGTTAACATGTTCATTATATGATGCATATGTTCACTATATCTCCATGTACAATGGCAGCAGAATGGGTTGGACTTTCACCCCCATACAAGTAATTTTATTAAGTTTTTATCCTACCCTGCCATCTGAAAACAAAGTCCATAACAATGTTTTGCCAACTTTGATGGAGAACTTAGATGCACAGGGCCATCAGCAGTAACTCCAATAGACATTTTTTTGTGGCACATTATCGGGACATCAGTTCCTGACTTCTTAATCATGTCCCAAAGTCTAGTGAAGAAAATTATCAAAAACATAATAGCCTAATGTTATAACAAAGAGAAACAAAATCCATAATAATGGCTTTGCTTTTAAATGTAATTATTTCGCTATGCACAAATGTTTGGCTAAGTGTTCCAGATGGTATACTATGGATACTGTACCATCCACTAAATTGTAAATGTTATATTGATAGTAACCCACTATAGTGTTCATATTGTACACACTATCACAAAAATATGTATTGTACACATTGATATTTGCTATTTATCTTCTGTTACCTTGTGCTGTTTGTGTCCTAACCTGTGTTGAATTTGTCTTGTTTCCACAGAATGTCCTGATCACTGAGGTAGGTAAATAGCTCTGCTTATCCTTATCAATGATACATGGTGAATGCTTGGCTTGAACAAATAATTTGTTTACGACCTTTTCACTTTATTGGAGACAGATATTACCTGAGGAATTATAACCCATAACCTATAACCTATAACCCAAATATATTTATTTGCTTTTAGCTGTTTGGACCACATTAGTATTGCATTGTATAATTTTCTGAAAATTCACATGACACACATACAAATACACAAAGACCCTGCTCTGTAAATGGGGAAAAATGCATAAGTGCAGAATGCATTTCAGATATGTTGTCTCCTACTCTAAAAGTCACCCAAAACCTGGGCATAGTCCCCCCAACAAAGATCTAATCGGATCTCGCTCTCCTGCTGACTAACAGTACTACAGATGTTATCATCATTTACTGGCAACTGCACTGTTAGTGAAATATTTGTGTGGAATGCCAGTTAATTGTCTACTTACTGTGCATGGTTAATACAGTATATCCATTATCTGGCCTGGTCTGACCACTTTTGAATATGTTTCTGATAAATGTGTTGCCAAAAAAACAAATAAATAAATGAAACAATGAAAATACTGTTTCAAACTGATTTAACTTATGCCAGTCAAATCACCATTTGTCCTGTATTAGTGTACATGGATCTGGTGGTACAGGCTTCTCCAATCCTCCCCCTAAAAAAGTTCACAGTGTCTCTTCATTCTACAACCCTAATTCCAATGAAGTTGGGACGTTGTGTAAAACATTAATAAAAACAGCATTTTCAACCCATATTTATTTGAATACACTATAAAGACAATATATTTAATGTTCAAAAGGATAAACTTAATTGTTTTTGCAAATATTCACTCATTTGGAATTTGATGCCTCCAACACGCTCGGACACGGGCAAGAAAGAAAGAATGGAAAAGAATGGAAAAGTTGAGAAATGTCCAATAAACACTTGTTTGGAACATTTCACGGGTGAGTGTTATAATTGGGTATAAAGGGAGCATCCTCAAAAGGCTCAGTCATTCACAGGCAAGGATGGGACGAGGTTCACCACTT
The DNA here is from genome assembly GCA_033117975.1 of Parotocinclus spilosoma. Classification (NCBI taxonomy): domain Eukaryota; kingdom Metazoa; phylum Chordata; class Actinopteri; order Siluriformes; family Loricariidae; genus Parotocinclus; species Parotocinclus spilosoma. The sequence goes on from JAVSBV010130662.1 coordinate 16,836, forward strand.
TGGGAACAACTACAGGAGCAAATAGTCTAACAATTTCTCGTCATAAAGTTGCAATGAATTTAGGGATTTCATCAGCTACAAAATGTCATTAAAAGACTCAAATAATCTGAAGAAATCTCTGCAAGTAGGCAAGTTCAAAAAACCAATATTGAATCAGGCAACACTGCATTAAAAACATAATTCTTTAAAAGATATTACCACATGGGCTCAGGAACACTTCAAAACTGACATCAGTGAACACAGTTTGCCGCTTCTTGTACAAGTGCAAGGTAAAACTCTACCATGCTAAGCGAAAGCGACAACACTCAGACCACCCAGAAATGCCGTCAGCTCTGAGATGGACTGACACACAATCATGGACGCCAAGTCCTCCAGGCCAAAGAGGAAAAGGACTTTCCGGATTGTTATCAGCACACACTTCAATAGCCAGAATCTCTAATGACATGGGGGTGTGTTAGTGCCCATGGCATGGGTAACTTTCACATCTATGAAGGCAGTATTAATGCTGAAAGGTACATACAGGTTTTGGAGCAACATATGCTGCCATACAAACAACGTCTTTTTCAGGGACATCCCTGTTTATTTCAGAAAGACAATACCAATTCACATTCTGCACGTTACAACAGTGTGGCTTCGTAGTAAAAGAGTACAGTCCAGTCTGCAGTCCAGACCTGTCTCCCATTAAAAGTGCTTGGTGCATTATAAAGAGCAAAATATGACATTGGAGACCCTAGACTGTTGCACAAATGAAGTTGAACATTAAGCAAAAATGGTAAATAATTACACCAAAGCTACAACAATTAGTGCCCTCAGTTCCCATTTGATTATTAAATATTGTTAAAAGGAAAGGTGATGTAACACAGTGGTAAACATGCACTTGTACCTACTACTTTGGAACGTGTTGCAGGCATCAAATTCAAGTTAACATTTGCAAAAAAGAATAATAAAGTTGATCAGTTTGAACATTAAATATATTGTCTTTGTAATGTATTTAATTGGTTATATTTTGAAAAACATTTGTAAATTATCGTATTCTGTTTTGATTTATGTTTTACACAACTTCATTAGAATTGGGGTTGTACTAAATGATTACATACAGTACATTTCCTAGAATAAAAATCTATTCTTCACAGATGTTTGGAATATCTGTTTTTTGTACCACTTATATTATTTATATTTTCCTGAACTGCGTATATCTACTGTCTAAACATTTAGTTTTATTTACTCTGTGCCCTATTTATTACTTAGACTGTTAAGACATAATCAGTTTGCAACACTTTGCAGAATGTCATGCATCCTAGGCTGTTTGCTAGCAGGGAGCTTATAAGGTGCTATGTAAATGTAGATGTTTTGTGCTCATCACATGGCTTAATCGGTAGGCTATAGTGGACACAGGGAAGACGATGAAGACCCTGCTGCATCATGTGGAAAAGTTCCAGCCGAAAACCATCAAAGTGGCATGGTGAGAAATAATACACACAGATACACACATGCCTTTCCGTCTGATTTGTTGTTGCCTTATGCTGTAAAAGTGTAAGTTTTATTCATTTACTCATGGCTTATTGACCAGATAAATCATGGCACTGTTGTGTTCACTTTCATTCCTGAATAAAAATAATGACCATGTGCAGTGGCTCACATTATGCCACTGTACCAAATATTATTAAAGCATGGTTTAGAACATGGAAGGAACTGTATTTTGTAAAGGCTACCCTTACTGTAAGCTGTCAAAAACATTGCTGAAAATACCAGAAAGTTTAATCAGCAACAATGAAACAAGGTTTTGTCCAGTGGAACTGATTCAACTTTCTGGGATTTATTTACCTGGATTATTGAGCATACATCAATACATTAGAGAAAATGTTCACTGTCATATTTTTAAATATATACACACTAATATTGGCTCACCAGTTGACACCACTGTCCAAAGCCACTAACTCATGCAGCAACGCAGTAGAATTTTTTGCAGAGAGCAAGCCTATCATTAATTAAATTGTTGGGTTCTTTTGGTTGTTCTAAAAAGTCATTAATTTGCAGTGTTTGTTGTTGACACTAGATGAAGAATATTTGCCTTGAATAAGACTTTATTGAGTTTAGTGAGTGGACTACTATGCTTTTATAGTGTGTGTGTGTGTGTGTGTGTGTGTGTGTTCCTGCAGCTTATTGATGAAGCAGGTTCCTAATGGAGTAGCAGCACCACCAGACTGTACGTTCCCTCAAATCACATCACTTAAACTCACAGTTATTATAAACTTACCTTAATTGTGTAAATATAATAATTTGAAATGTATTTTTCTGTAGATGTCGGATTTGTCATCCCTAATCGCTTTGTTGTTGGTTATGCTCTAGACTACAACGAATACTTCCGGGATCTTAATGTAAGTTGTTAAAGAGTGCAATCCCTAAAACACAAATAAAAGTAAAACCATGAATTGGAGAAAAAACAGAGACAATCTGAGCAACTGAACTACTGCTGTGCTACATAGCTTTCCATATGCAAATTCAATTTTAAGGGCAACCTGAACATGATGATGTCACTATCCAAATCACTAGCTTGCAATCTGTGCCTATTAAGCGATGCAAGTAAAAGTGAAAGTAAAGTGTACATACATTTTTTAATGTTATTTGACATATTTCTGCAATCTTTGAAAACTATGGATTTAATTATTTCATATGAGAGGCCACAGTTTGGGTGTCTTTATCTATACTGTTCAAAATGGACTCTTGGTGCAACCCAAATAATCTATTTACATTTATCTTTCTACAGAGAAAAAAAAGCTGGCTAATTATAAATTGGTAAATACAAAAAAGAGCACACCAGCTTTAAAAGTGACTGTTTAGAATGCTAATAAGTTAGAGGTTATAACATATTGCAATCTTCACAAAACGTATACACAAAGCTTGTCTTTGCATTCCTAAGTTTATTTAGGAAAGCTGAATTGTATTTGCAAAACTGGCCATACAAATTTCACTGAAATGGAGGCTGAACATCATGCAGCCATGAATGATTGTGCCTGGAAAAAATTAGGCTGGATGGAAAAATCATGCTCTGGTGCTACAGGAATGACCTGTTCAGGGAATGTGCTCTCTGGAACACTCCCACCCATGATAAGAAGGGTTAAAATGTGAAAATGACTATGTTTACATTTGTACACATCACATAAGAGTAACATGAAAAACTAATACCTGGCTACAAAAAATACTGTACGTATCAGTATCTTAATGGAGGATAAAATGTCTTTTCTCTTTCTTTCTGCAGCATATCTGTGTGATCAGTGAGACGGGAAAGCTTAAGTACAAAGCATGAAAATATAAATTCCTCGAAATAAGGATTCATAATATTTTAATTACATACATTATTGTTTGATACTAAAATAATGTTGTTTTAAGCAACTGTGTCACTTGTGTATTTAAGTATTTATCGCTGTTTGATGTTTCTATTGCATTACACGTTAAATATTACACAGTACATATTTTGTAAGATGGATGGGTTGCACATGGCACCCATGTTTAAGTTTGTGGTCAATGCCCTGCTCAGACTGTTTTGAATAAGTTTAAATGTCTTGTTTGTTTGGTATCCAATAAAATAAAAAAATACCTTGTTTGAGTAAAATAATTAATCACAAACCTAAAAAAGAAGTGACTAACAGATGCATTTATAACCAGTCTAGGAATAAGAAACCAGAATAAAAAGGGGTCAAGTACAAGGAAGAAAAGAAAGGCCAAGACTCAAAAATAGAGAGAACTTCCTAGTGCAACTGGATTATTCATAAGAATTAAACCAAATCACCAAATGATTGTTTTTAGTAATAGTTTAAATAAATAAATTGACAGCATATTTATATTAAGTAAAAAGCCAAAAAATGACAAATATGACCGAACACATTTTAAAAAATGTAATAAATGTAATGAAATAATTTATATCATAGAGAATGGAAGAATAGCTTGAGAGGAGCCAGTTGCCATGAGAAGGTCTTGGTGTATGAACTGGAACTATTAAAAGTCAAAAAAGCTTGAAGAGAAAACAGAATGTGTAGTTAGTTGGCAGCACAAACTATAACAGCATAGTTAGAAAGGGAAGAACCTGTGAATTTAAATAGGAATCTGGAATCTGGGCACTATTACATTGGGCCTATTTTCTGTTTTTTTGTATTTCAATGTTTGTCACAGGCATCCTCTGTCTGTGTGCATCTGTTGTTTTGCTGTGCCTGCCTTAATTGCCTCTGGTAATTAGGAATCCCTTGTGAACTGATTGCAGCATGGCACAGAAAGCATGCTATCACAAGAGCCTGTACATTTTGGTGCCAGGAAGGAGACTAATGACACTTGCCAGTTCTCCTCCTGTGTACGTACAGTCACCTTGTGTAAGGGCAGAGGCTGAGTATGTGACTACTGGTAAGACACAGCATCACAATATTGTAGGTCAGGGTAGACTGGAGTGTAGATGACTGACACATCGTGTGTGCGCGTGTGTGCGTGCGTGCGTGCGTGTGTGCGTGTGTGCGCTTAACTGACAGGTCCAGAGCAGGCAGCATGGAACACGGTGGGTGTATTTGGCCCCTAGAGCATTGTCGTTTCTGCCAATACATTCAGATCTTCCCCATGTTGCTCTACCCACAGATGGACCTGTCTTTACCTCCTGGTCCAACCCTTTTTTAATTGCATTCTAATTCCATCCTCCTGGATTTCTCTTCCCTTTGGGATAGACAGCATTAGGCTAGTTTGATTGACCCTTCTTGCCACCATGTATTCTTCAGCCAGCCCGCTCTCCCCTATTTCATTCGCTCGAGGTTGTGGTGCATTTCCTCAATCACCCAATGCACAGGAGGAGACTCTTTTAGTTTTAAATTATTTAGTACACAGTCAGAAGCGCATGCATTTTAAAAAGCATGGGAGATCGTAAATTATTCGAGTGCATACAGTATTTAATTAAATACTTGGTTAACGATTTTCAAAAATCATGCAATTAAAAGGCTATTCTTTTTGGCTTAACAAAAAGTATGGTGCCCTTAAAGCCCTGTTTACACATACAGGTGAGCAAATTAGAATAGGGAAAACAAATCTGCCATTTAAGGTGGTACAACATTATGGTCTGTGTTGCACACGGACACTTGTCAGGTTTCTCTGCCAAGGAAATCCATATTCTGACCAAGCAATTCTTGTGTTGCATTCTTGTGTTGCAATGCTCTGCATGGAAGCTATCCAAGGTTAAAGCTGTCTTTGAGAGGAAATGTGTCTAAACATATTTCAGCTTATTGATTTTTTTTTTTTTCAGATTCCAAAATCCTTGCTGTCCCATCTTATTTTCAGGGAGAAATATCAATAGAAACAACAATCTAAAATAATAATGTTATTTTTTATTTTATTTCCAAGCAAAAAAGACTTTTTTTGATTTTTTTTTTATTGCTAACTAAGTCCTGGATTAGAATTAATTGGGCCCATGCAGAGATGCATCCTATACAAGCCACCAGTCCATTGCTGACTTCCATAAAAGCAACACCTGACCTTTAAATTGAATCACATGCGGACATGTTAGCTGCGGAGGAGCTGGTTGGGGGGAATCGTCCCCCTGCTCTGTAACAACCTCTAGCACTGAGATAAACACCTGAGAACTTCATACAGATTAGGAAAAACTATTATAGTATTAAAACTATTCTAAATTTTAGTTCTTGTCATTAATACTGATGGACTGTAATCTAATGTTTTATTTGTATATCATTGTACACATTATGATTTAGCTACAATAAAAAGTGATGTGGCCTTGTTCCACTGCTATTCATCATTCCAGCTCAGGTTCTGATGCTGGCCGTTGGATGCTGCCCAGGCTTGAAGGTGAAAGCAGGGCACTGGTGTAAGAGATGAATAACCTTTAGAAAGTTGGATCGCTTTGTCACTGTTTAGTACACACTTTCATCTTCTCATTATTTCTCTCTCTCTCTCACACCCACACACACAGCATATCACACACAGGATGGTAGGTTTAGCCCTGTCGTATGAATGTCATCTGTCATGGCTGGCTTGTCAGCTTAAAGAGGTTTGCTGGGTGATAAATGGCTGCTATGTCTGTCCACTCTGGGCCTTGCTCACAACAACTGAGCAAGAGGTGTGATGTGAGAATAACCCCACTCAGATACTCAAGTGGAAGCTCAGAACTGTCTGAGCAATATCAGACTAATCTATTAACACAAATAAATTGTTACCAAATTGTTTATTTATTAATCCAGTATCTGTTGGCAGAACCATGGCATTATACTACTAAGGAAAAATAGTTCTAAACTGTAGAAAGTATAAAAGACTGTATTAAGGAAGGTATTTCTAGAAGAAGGCTATTACAGTATATACACGAAAAGAAAGATCTGAAAGAAAGATGAACTGAGAATTACATCTGTGGGTTACACCAGCACTCTATAGTGGTAAGTTCTAGAAACTGTTGGAGGAGTGCCTGTAGGCAGATTTGCCACACTATCTAGATAAACATATTCTAAAAGCTTTAAAGAGTTATAAAGATAAGAGTGTTTCAGAAGCAGGTTGGATTGTGTTGTTGTTTATTACCCCACCTAATGCAGTTGTGTATGTCATGCTCACAGACCCATCTTCCATTTTCTCAGAGTCTCCTACTTTATTTTAGTTGCAGGGGACTGTGTACATTTTATACAAGAAAAGTACACACTGTTTTGAATTGGTATACTTCAGAATTTAAAAAAATTTTTTTTTTTCAATCGTTTATTGAAGATATTGTAAAGCTACAAGAGAGCATTTTGTTTACACATTTAATCTTTTAATTGCAGTTGACGAAATGTTTTTTTTTTTACCTTATACTAGAAAATGTGCTTTGTTTTGCATTGTATTCTATTACATGTAAAATCTAATAAAATTTCTCCATTAGAATTCATGTAAATTTTGGATTAATCCAATCCTACCCCCCAAAACAATTGCTTTCTGCAGCTATATTCATGTGTAATTACGTATGCTAATCGATGCACCACCATACCATTCACAAACAAAATTCGAATCATTATTCATTAAATAAAACCAAATCAAGCATATGCTAACCACAAACAAAGTAGAATCAACAAATTATGTAATTGTGTGAGTGTATGTGTTTGAAATTGTGCAAATGGGTGTTTACCATTGTTTAAAGTGTGGAGTTTTGTTTCATTAAAACAGATAATTTACTATTTGAATTGGTTGTGTTAAGAAGTGTTTGTATTCTGAGGTTCCGAGGAAGAAAGTTCTAGAAACTGAGAGAACAGCGTTTCAGAATGCTATATAATAAGATAACATTGTTCTCAAAACTGTAATAGCAGTGCTTCTGAAAGCTTGTTGAAACAGTCTTATGTTATGGTAGTGCTTGACTAATCCACAAATTTATTCAGTATCACATTGTATAATATGGGATATGGTGATTATTAAGGGCCTGTGAGCAAGGCCATTAACCTTTTGAGTTTTTAGTTGGATTAGATTTTGTCTCACTGCGATCATTTTGAATAATAAAAGCACTACTTTAAATGAATAATGTTCACTTGAGAAGTTTGGATACTAAATGAAACCTACATGCAATTTACAAAGACTTCCAATTAAATCTTCTCTTCGTTGCCTTCACAGCCGTGCGATCAAAACCAACCAGGACCTTCTGCCGGAGACTCCATGGATCAATGTGTTCTATGATGATTTCTGGGGTACACTTCTTACGCACAGTGGCAGCCACAAATCCTACCGGCCACTCTGCACTCTTTCCTTCCGCTTCAACTATGCGCTGGGTGGCCTAGAACCATGGAGCTACCACCTGGTCAACGTGGCCCTGCACTGTGCAGTGACAGCCCTCTTCAGCCACCTGGCCCGTTTGCTTCTGGGTACTGGCTGCTGGAGTCTCCTAGCAGGTCTGCTCTTTGCCTCGCATCCTATCCACACTGAAGCCGTTGCAGGGATCGTAGGCCGGGCGGATGTGGGAGCTGCGCTCTTTTTCCTCCTCGCTCTGCACTGCTATGTGGAGCACTGTATCCAGAGGGCTGAGGGGGTGAACTGGCAGTGCTGGGCATGGTTTTTGGGCAGCCTGGCATGTTCAACCTGCAGCATGCTCTGGAAAGAACAGGGCATCACCGTGCTGGCCGTGGCAGCCATCTACGACATGTTTGTTTTTAACCGGATGAAGCTGCAGCAGCTCCCCAGGATCCTGTATAAGGTAATGTGTTCTCTTTTTTTATTTTAATTGTTTACGGAAGGCTTTCTGTTTTTATCTGACACATGTAAGTGATTTCCTCCACTGCCGCCCCCCTCAGTGACCCGAGGATAGAAAGCTGATATCTTTGTGTGAAGCCGTTGGGCGTGTATGTGTGTGTGTTTGCTTTTCATTAGGATAAAATTTGGAAAACGGTTTCTCTGTATGTTCAGCTGGGAGAGCCGGAGTGAACTGGAGGGTTTTTTTCCAAATTGAGTGCTACAAAAATATACGAGAACAGAGTGAAAATAAAGGGAATAAAGTTTTGTTTTCGACTTGTTTACATGCAACGGGCCAATGCGCTTGTGTTTGACATAGCAGTGGTGCTTAATTACGTATAATAGCTTAATAAAGCTTTGAGTTTCTCTGTTCACAGCAGTCCAGTTCAGGTTATGCTACGTGCCAGCCCTATAAGCTCCACTGATCCATGGTTTTGTTTATCCACACCATGTGATCGCTGCAGTCACTCTGTAAACTCGAACCCGTGATAATTGCAGCATTTCCACAATAGTCACAGTAATAACGCTTGAGATTGATAATGTTCAAAGATTTTAACTGCCTTATTATTGGAGATAAAGCAATGGAGATGAATGGTCCTCTATGGGCAGTTAATTGTGTTTAAGTATTTTCTTACAAAGCAATTAGTGTAGTAATCAATCATAATATATGAAGGGTGTGAGCGTGTGTGAGCAGGATAGCTGCGAGGACATGGTTAAAGTTCATGGAAATCAATGGTCAGAAATGGATTTTGTCTAGTGGTGCAAATTCTGTTTTCAAGCATTCAACCATGAGGGCAACGTTCCTTCAGCCATGGCATGTCAAAAATACTTAACTTTCACCCACCAGACACTGTGACTTTGCTGAATCTCAGACAGTCTGCACAAACAAATTGTGACATGTGTGCAACTTCCACTTGAGGTTCGCTTCAGGATGTGGCAATGCAGTCTCTGGGTTGAACATGGAAACTAACGTCCATTTGTGTTTTTGCGCAAGCATGAGCTGGGCAATATGAGCTAAAATTCACATCGTGATGTTTTCCCATATCGATACTATTACGTTCAGAACTTATACATTCATAATATAAGAGCGTGTAACTTCAGTAGAACATCTTGCTTTTCCATGTGCTTGCAAGCTGCAGATGTAGTTTCTGGGTTTATCGCAGTATCCACAGAAAAAGACACCTTATAGAAAAGTGCCATAGCCGTATTCGCTTTAGTGTCCGTATACCTCTTGGGCAAACCCATGCGTTTTTGTGGCTCTCAGTTTTCCTAAATAGAAATGTGTCTTCAGCTTGCTGTGTGCAGACACAGAGGCAGAACTGCAGTCTACAGGGATTCTGAGTTCAATCGAGCTCGAGGCTTCTAATGCAGTGGAGCACATTGATCTCATCACAGCTGACAGCACCTCGTATTGACAGGATACCTCGCCGTTAGCGGCTCACTCTTGACCTGTCAATGTTAATTTATAGGCTTTCCTCCCGAGATTTGTGTTGATTGTGTACTTTTGTGTTTTTCGGCTCAAGCTTTCACAGTGCTGATGCTCATTACAGCCTGGTCTAGGCCAAGAAGAAAACACATGGCAAGACAAGCTTGTGTTTGCTTTGTTTCTTTTCTTTTTTTTATATGGAAGAAGGGCTTCAGAAGCCAACCAGATCTAACTCACACTGCGCTGTTGCAGCTTTACACTGGTGACAATTAGGTTGGATGTGTAATCCAAACTTACTACTTCACTTTACTTGACTTACAAATAATATACTGAATATACAAAAAAATAGGGTATACTTTAAAATGAAATCTCCCAAAATATCTACACATACCATATATAGTACATAGATTTTGTAGTTAGATAATGGCAGGCTTTAGTCTATTTGTTTCACTATATGTTTTGCAATTGCCCTTTACTCACTGATCAGTGTCAGTACGATAAATGAGCAAAAGATGGACGTATTATTTATGATGGAGATGTTTTCCGAGAAATCAGAAGCTAATTTATACTAAATCAAGGAGTTTAATTTATACTGAACAGGAGCATGACAACATCTTTTCTTGACTACATTTCCCAGTGCTTATCACTCCCACCACACGACTTATGTACTGCCAAGTATTTGAGAGTATTTTAGTGTTTTGTGCACCTTAAACTTGCCTAACATTAAAGTACAGTTGGCCATTAAGTCATTAACCTAAATGTTATTGAATAATAAAGTATTTATCATCTCATGTCATTTATTGAGTCATATATTAAAAAAAAAAAAAAAAAAAAAAACACATTGTGCACCACAGCTCTTCCTTGTTACATTTGCCAGCGCTCATTACTCCCACTACCTGACTCCCTCTATCACAGACTGCGGTTGCCTCATCCAAATGTGGAAGAGTACTGTCTGAACTGAGTATACTGTGTATCGCTTGTCCAGCAAATGCTGAATATGTATTTATGTTTAGGAATCCCCCATCGTAAAGTTGAAATACAAAATCATCAAAAAGCTGTCGAAAAATGAGTACCTGTACAAAAAGGTCTCCTACGGACCTTCACCTCAGAGGTACAAAATATTTATGTCAGAACTAGGACTGCAACTAACAGTTATTTTAATAATCGATTACTCGGTTGATTATTTATTTATTTTTAATTTTTTGATTAATCAGATATTTAGAAAATATTTGTAAGTAGCAAAAGTGCAAAAGCTAAGAGATGCACATAAATACCTAATTACACAAATTTGAGTAGCTTGAATATGTTACCTTAATCCCTGTCTAAATGCAATTCATCCTGCCTATACAGTACAGTGTCTCCATTTATACTTTGTCAGAAAATTAAAACTTAAGCTTAATTATTAATTACCACAACTGTGTACGTTATATTTATTTGTAAAGCACATAAACGGTGCTTAAGCTAATTACACTTGAATTATAAGTAACACACACATACTCCATCACTGCCATTATCCAGTTAACAAGCAAAAAACAGCATAAACGTGTTCTTCCAGGTCACATAGTGTGAGTGCAGCGTTACGTTTCCTCACTTAAAAACAGAACAAACTGTACTGTAGTGACTCTTATCCTGCTGTTAAGCTTCTTTTATCCTCATCAGTTACTCTAACATGTTTCTGTTTAAGGTTCTGTATCATCACCGTTTGCTCCCGTGCCAAGTTAAATCACTTTTGCAAAGCGTGCATGTTACACATTTTTTAGTTGTGGGAAGCGTGAAGTGCTCACACACTTTTGATGATTGAAGCCGAACCTTCTTCTCTGCGTCGGCCGTGTTTCTTTAAGAAGTTAATACATTATACAAATGTTAAACTTTTTTAGAAATTTCCATGCCGCTCCGTTCAAGTCGTTCTTATTCATTTTTGCCAGCGCTGATGAAGCGCCGCAGGTGACGTAAGCGGATATGTAAAGGCGAGTAAGACACAAATCGTGTGACACAACGAATCAATAATGAAATCCGTTGCCAACACGTTTAATAATCGATTTTATCGATTCGTTGTTGCAGTCCTATTTATATTATCTAATTGATTATGCAACTATCTAATTTATTATGTAATTTTAAACAGGTGATACCAACAAGTGATTGTACTCATTATTGTGCACATATTGTTTAAATGTCCTGAAATACTGATTCATCTGACCCCAATTTCCAGTCTCTGGACTAAGGACAAAAAGGATAATCCAGACTATTATTAGCTATAGTCCAAAAGCCAGGCTCTTTTATGGTATGGGGTTGTATCAGTGCCCTTGGCAAATTTTATTTACACTTCTGAGATGGAAGCATAAATGCAGAAAAGTACATGAGATTGAGATGAGCGAGCAACATTCATTCCCTCAAGGTGTAATCTTTTCCAGGGATTTCCATGCGTTTTTCAACAAGACATTGCAAAACAGGTCAAATTTAAAAAAGGATTCCAAAATAGGATTCCAATATGGAAATCCCTTCCAGTCTTCATGCATTTGTTGACAAATTGAAAATCCTCTGCCCATCTTTACTTATCAGAGTCAACTTTTCCTAGTTGCTGCTTCTGTACCAAATGATGATTATATTTACCTGTTTGAAATCACGTCATTATTTTGTTTTTTGAAGAAAAGAAAAAAACCCTGTCCCAGTTTTTTTTAAGGATGTATTTAGAAATGCAGATGTTTATGAACAAATTAAATGAAGATGACCAGACAAAACATGAAATATGGCAGGTCATGTCTGTCTGCAATCATATAAATGTCAAAGTGTATATACACTGCTCACAAAAATGAGGGGATATCGCCTATTTTTTGTGAGCAGTATAAATGTAATGACATTTTGTACTTGCACTGTCCCAACTTTTTCAGATTTGAGGTTGTATTTTTACACTAGCCATGGCTGTAAAGCATGACAGGGACCAGTATCACCTTTATTTTTATCTTCATGTTTTAAGAATGAAATGTGAAAGTACAGCTTTTTACAGTTTATTGTGAATTTGATCTAGGTTATGCTCAGATGGGCCATTTGAACATTATAAGCTCTTACAAAATGAATAGTGGTCATTATTATAATTGTGCATATCTGGGATTCTGATTTAAAATATGTTTTAATGTATGATGTGCCTGTTCCGAATTTATTTCTGTCTAAGAATTATAAATGACATCGTACTGAATCAGTTGCTACACAAAGTAGGAGCTAGGGGTGCTGAAAAAAATCGATTCTTTAAAGGATCGCGATTCCTAGTCCTGGCGATTCGGAATTGATTCAAAATGCCCAAAAATCGATTTTAAAATGCGTTTAAGTTTTATTTTTATTTCCGCTCCTACTCCCGAGCGTACTGCATATCGCATCACGTATCCAATTCAGTTTTTTTTTATTTATATAGCGCCTTTTACAATAGAGTATTGTCTCAAAGCAACTTCACAATATTACGCTTTCCTAAAAAGGCCAATCCCAAGTTGAGCAAGCCTAGGGCGACTCTATGATTTGATGCCACATGGTTTTCTTACCTGATTTTAGGGATCCTCTTAAGCGCTGTCATGTTGAACAGGGAGGGTCATTAAACAGCAATTTTCAGGTCTTAAGCACATTCAGTGAGTTGTCCTCGGTCATGGTCTTATTGGAAGGTGAACCTTCGGCCCAGACTGAGGTCCAGATCTCCGGATCTGGTTTTCATTAAAAATATCTCTGTACTTTGATCCATTCAGCTTTTCTCAACCCTGATCCGTCTCCCTGTCCCAACCGCTGAAAAACACCTTCAGAGCATGATGATGCCTCCTCCCATACTTCACTGCCAGAACGGGATTAGAAAGGTGACAGAAACCAGTGCCTGTTTTTTTCTTACATGATACTTAGAAGTTCAACCATGGTTTCATCAGACCAGGAAATCGTCCATTAGGTGTTTTTTGGTCTAGACAGGCTTTGATGTGGGTTTTTTTTTATTAGAGGCTACTGGATGGCCACTCTGCTATAAAGTCCAGATTGGTGGAGTGCTGCAGTGCTGATGGTTGACCTTCTTCAAGGTCTTTCACCCATCTGCACATCTTGGAAGCGCAACCAGATTAACTTTAGGCTTCTTGGTCACCTCTCTTATTAAGGTCCTTCTCCCCTCATTACTTTGGCTTGGTGGGGCAGCCTGCACCTGGTTGTTCCAAACATCTTCCATTTAAGAATAATAGAGGCCACTAGGGAAAGCTTTTTTTGTAACCTTCTCCAGATCTGTGCCTCCACACAATCCTTGTTCTTTCCTACCCATGGCTTTGTTTTTGACTGCTCAGAAGGGTCTAGTGAGAGCTCCTCAGAAGAGTGAAGCCGATTTGAATGGGTTTCAACTTCTTTAATAGCCCAAATAAAAACCGAAAATGTTGTTTTTCCATTATTGTATTTATTTTTTGGTCTTTCTTCAGAGTACAAAACAAAAAACACAAACATTACAAAACATTCCTTTAACCAAGGCGACATAGGCAATATGAAGAAGTAAAAAGACAATGAAGTTCAATCAGTAATGGTGCAAACTCTGAGGTAACAAGCAATACAAGTGTCTTTAAATGACTCATAACCTACGACATCCTCAGTAGTGTTTTATCAAATGCCAGCGTTAAAAATGGAGAAATCCTTTGTACTACACTGTGTTAGGTAACGACCATCTCATAGTCACACTTTCAGTCGTATGCAAAACCCTTTAAGACAGGAATAATTAGGCATGCTCTCAGCACCGATACCTATAACAGCTTCCAACCAAGCCACCCACCTATATACACACACAAGCAGAGATGTGCAACAACGACCTGCAGCAAGAGCACAAGGAATGATCAACATATCAGAACCCCCCCCACCCCCCCCAAAAAAAAGTCAATACAATGTGGCAGGAGAGCAGAGGAGCTCCCCGGATACAGACGTTACATTTACAAAACTAAAAACCCACGTTAAAACCAAGGACAACACTGCTGCGTGCTTTTTGGAAATGGAGTTGCATTTGAGCGTTTCGAACTTGACCTTCTTCGCCCCCGATCCCATTGGATTCTGCTTTGATCGTGGTAGCTAGCTAGCTAAATTATTAGGATCTATATTTCTCGAAAGTCATGCACTCGATTCAACATGGATTCCAAATACAAACTCTGCTCTTGCCCCCTTCCCTCCCCCCCCCACCACCACCACCACTTTGAGCGTTAAATGCTATAAAAATTGCAAGACAGTCCACAAAACACAAGTCTGCATGAAGAGCTAGTCTTCTGACGTGAGATATGCCGTGGTAGGACGTGAGAAATGCTAACGAATGTGATCCTCCTTCCCCTATCCGAGGGGTCGCTTTCTACTGCCGTTCACATTCACATTATGCTTAAAAGGAAGAACAACTGGCTGGAAACACGTGTGGCGTCAGCCCCGACTGTAGCTGTAAAATACTGGACTGGGTGGATGCATATCTACCATTGTCTGACCTGAGGAGACACAAAACCAGTTTAAAACGGACACCACTTTATACTCGGTACATAGAGATAATAGAAATAGATATACAGTGTTCCCTGGTTTATGGCGGGGGTTACGTTCCAGGACCATCCCCAATAAACGAAAATCCGCGAAGTAGGGACGCTCTATTTATGTAAGTATTTCTACACTATTTTAGCGGTAGAACTTGCAGAACGTTTGGGTAAC
>JAVSBV010130663.1:0-17586 GCA_033117975.1 Parotocinclus spilosoma
ATATATACAAAATATACATCAGGTAGGGTTTTTCTAAAACAGCCCCAAACTGTTAGTCCAAACAACCCTCAAACCTCGTCTGCACTATGTCATGATCTGCCATATCACTCCCACATTCCATGGAAGATGGAAGCTTTTCATAGCCTTCCCCTAATAGGTAATTACATATGTCCAAACCATTCTCATAAAACATTTCCCAACTGATTATACACACAGATCTAGCTTATATATGTAAAACAAAAGGGGTATTATTTAAATAATCCATGCAATACAGGGAAAAGATAATTAATTAAATACTTAACAAAATAACTTACAGAAAACAGCCCACAAGGTCCCTACTGAGCATGTTCCAACATGTACTGTGCTCTATAAAAAATAAAAAAAAAACACTAGCAACTTTTTTCATCCCCAAACCCAACCATGTCCCACATGAGTATGAATAAACAAATGGATGCCTTCTTAGCAAACCCTGCCCTAAAACTGAGAACTTTTGTTAAATTAAAATTGAAATGTTTACTAAAAAATTAAGGAACACTAAACAGGGCAGAACAGGTTTAGCAGTTTTTGTTTGTTATCACACTAACCTATCTGGAAAAAAAAAATCGCCAGCAATTAGATCAATGTGGTGGTGAGTAAACAATGCAACACCCATCCCTTATTTTGTCATTTTGACACCACTTGTCCCAGTTAGGATAGAGGGGGTAGGGGGATTAATGGGAGAAATTGGAGCCTATTCCAAAACTCACAGTGAGTGGTTCCCAGCATGTTCGATGAATGGGGTGCCAGGTCCATTGCAGAGCTGGGTAGGAGGTATTGTTGTAGCATACCAATCGTCAGACATAGCCAGTCATGTCTGGATAAATGAGAGTTTGAAATTGTGGCATTATTGTTTGTTATTATGGGTAATCCTGCAGCAATTCTGTTATCTCTTTTTGATGTTTCCTGCTGATACTTTCCTCAATTCATGTAACTCTGAGCTAATGGAAACGCGTGTGTGTGTGTGTGTGTGTGTTAGCGAAAGAGAGAAAGAGCGAGAGTGAAAACAAATGAAACAAAGGACATACAAGGAGAGATAGGGTGAGGAAGTAATGGAGAATGTCTTATCAGACTGTAAATAATATAGGTATGATATATATAAAACACAGCGCACTGACATGTGTATGAGCATGTGCAGTTGTCTTCTGTAATAAAGCACTCTTGACCCTGTGTTGGTGATCAGGAATGCACAGCTAGAGCACACTATCACATCTGTCCATGCTCTTCTCATGGGCAGGTGCTCGGTGTGTTTTTTTATTGACTAGGGGTACTGCCATGCTCCTTAAAACTTGGGGTTGTTCAGCTCTTCATGAGAGCGTTATGGTCACATAGACATGGTGGTATATGGAAACATACATATGATCAAACTATTACACAAACTTGTCCAGAATGATAATGGCAGGAAAAGGTCCTGTTATGTCTCACACGAATGTACTTCTCTCCTACAACATGGCTGATTCTAAACGAACGTGTGAATGAAAAGTCCAGCAACTGATCAATCAATACAAAAAAAAGTTAGAAACAGCGGACTGTCAGTCAATAAAAAAACAAGCACTTACCAAATTGCAACCAGCTGCAAACAGAGCATATAATCCTACAGTTATATTATACTACAGAACTTATCCCATGTCACAGGGGTCTATTATGCCAGCCATAATATGGTTTCCAGATAAACCGGGCATCAGATGGCCTCATCCTTGCCCAGTCCCATACTAGTCTGTACCCTGTGAACTCCAGAGATCTCAGGAGCACCCCTCCTCCTGACCCTAAACAAAGGGAATTCATAAATAATCCCATAGTACCAACGCTCCACTCCTGGAGTCGTTCAGTTGAACCAGTCTACAATCCTGTTACTATTTCCAGCAGCTTATATGGCTCACTGGTAAAAATGGGCTGCTGTATGCTGCTAGTCCAGGATTTAAATCCTAGATGAGGCATGCAATGTGGAGAAAAGATCCCTATGGTGGACTGGTACCCTGTCCATGGAGTCATCTGTGCCCTGTGAGGATAAGCAGTGGAAAATGAGACTTACATCATTACATTATACACCCTTACATACATCCAGTGATGAATCCAAGCAGTGAATCCAAGTTGCTGTGCACCATATTCATGAAGTATTGGGACTGCGGTAGTGGTTAAGGTACTGAACTCTAGAACTGATGGTCCAGGGTTCAAATCCCACCTCTGCCAAAAAGCTGCCTCAGTTGGGTCCCTGAGTAAGGCTCAAAGACTTGACCAACAATTACTTGGATTGTAAGACTGTATTAATTGTTAGGTGCTCTGGATAAGGGCGTCTGCTAAATGACATAAATGTAAATGAAAGTACCTCCTCCAGTGTTCCTTTGTCTTCAACAGTGACATGCTGATGTGAATTCACATCATTTTTCTTTATTTTCTTTTTTAAGATTATGCCTAAAATAGGCCAACACTCTTATAAAGGGAATTGCTGGTGGTAAGGTCATGTTATCGCAGAACAGTTTCAGCAGTCTGTTTGAAGTTTACTTCTACATCATGTCTCTGCAGAGTTTGCATGTTGCCTGTGTGAGTCTCCTGCCAGTCAATCAATAGATACTGCTAGGTGAATGTGAGTCTGACTGAGTGAGTGTTTGATGTCTTGACCGGAGTGTATCCCCACCCAGTGTTCGCAGGGTTGGATGTTTACAATAATCGTACTTTTTTCTGTAGGACACTTTTATGATTTGGCATATGCTTTCATATTTATCTCCACCAAGTTCCATGCACGGCTTCTACGAGTCATGTTCTAGAAACTTTTCACAAGTTTTCACTACTAGTGAAGGTCCAGATCCTGGAGCCATAAATCAAAAGAATCAAAAGAGCCTTCCTTCTGCTCTTTAGCAGACACAATTCTCTTCTGCAGTGTCCTCATTGTAACATGAATGTCCAGCCCCAGCTAAAATACTAATTAAGGGGAAAAACTGCACCACAGTGTAGACTTTTTCTCTTATATCTTCACTCAGGATCCATGAACTGCAGCTACTTTACCTACAAAGCCTAGGATCAATCAGACCAGGACTAACATCAGTAACATGAGTAGTACATCTACAGAAAAGTGTTCTTGGACTTTTATACTGCTTCCAAGAGACTGGTTTAACATTCACATGAACACTCAGCTCTATGCTGGAACATTTACATGGTATTTCATTCATTTCTAATTAATTCAGTCAAAATCTAACAACCAATCAATCATTTCCTTACTCCTTGTCAGGGTCACAGGAAAGCCCGTGCTCAGTACTCAAACTGGGGATCCTGTAGCTGTGAGGCGACCACATTAACTGCTGCACCACTGTGCCGCCCCTGTCCACCAATCATAGCAACCAAAACAAGCATAGCCCCTAAGCGTAGCATAGGGTGGGATTTTCATTAAAAAAAATATGTGGTAGCAGAGTTAGTTTTTGAGTTTTCTCTCATGGGGTGCTAGTCTATGATTTGGGTGCTATATGGATGCCCTGTGTGACTCCTCAGCATGAGTGTTCAATAATGAGGCTCAGCCCATCAGTCAGTCAGAGTAACTGCCTCTTCAAGCAGAAGCAGAAGCACCAATCTCTCAGTATGTGATTTTTACATCAAAGCATCACTTGTTTGTGTGTGTCAATATGCGCAGATTATTTTGCGCTCTCGCTCTCTTTCGATCTCTGTGTGTACATTTTGATGGAGTGTTAGTGTAGTGTAAGTGTTTTTCAGAAGAAGCGTTCATCATAAGGAACAGTGGGGGCGCCTGTACACTGGAGATTGCTTTGATACGCACCTGGCTTGACTTAATCACTCACACTCACAAATGTAATTGAGCTACGCTTCCAAAATTACTCTTGTGGATACTAAATCTATTTTGCACAAATCATGGGTTTCACAATCCAGCTGCTCAGACCAGTGCACCAGTCCCAGTACCTGTAAGTCCAAAGGTATACTTTTACCGACGCATATGTGTGAGTATCATGGCTGCCTCATGTCCGGACAACCTCAGAATTTAATGCAGAAGATGCAATACGTGTGCAATACGTGCATGAATGATGAGGCAATTGTAGGCACTCAAAAATGCAGGAAAGTTTGGAAACGAGGCTGCAGCGGCATCCCAATCCAGGGGCTGCATCTTTCAAAGGATGTGGTCTATGAAGGCATTTCCTTTGAAGGCTGTCCAGACTGCGACCAAGCCAAAATGCGCTATGGCAGATTTCTAGTTTGCATCACAGTGCACTATGAAACTTGGGATATGTTGCCTGGAAAAGGATCCACCCATTGGATCTTTCATCTGTCTAAAAGAAAGGCACAGTTCTCTGCAGTATCTAAAGGAGCCTTCGAAATGGGACAGCCTAGTCTAGTCTGGACTCTAGCTCTGGACATAGACTCTGGCTATGGACACCCCTGAGATCCTGAACAGTATAAGCAAGGTTAAAACGGCTGGAGAGAGGGGAAAAATATAATTTGTGTTTCTCTTTAACTGTCAAACCCTTATAATTATTTGTATTTGCCAGACCTGCAGACCTTGCGGAGTTCTATTCAGTAACCTTTCAGTCCCAATGAAGGAGGTTCAAGCAATGAAGTAGTGGCTTCTGTACAGTCCTTTCCAACAAAATAGCTACAGCCAGTGTCAAATCAGTTCCAATTATGAAGGTGTGACATCTCTGTTAATCCCAGAGAAGTAGGTGTGACATCTCTGCCCATCAGTTCTAATGAAGCAAGTGTAACTTCTATAAATATCATTCCCAGAGAAGGAGGACTGCCTCTGTACCTGTCAGTCCCAGAAAACGTGTGGCTTCTTCACTTGTCAATCTCAACAAAGTATCAGTGTCACTAAAGGGGGCGCGGCTTATGTACTCTCTTTCTCAATAGCGGAAGCATGACATCTGTAGTTCTCAGTCTTAATGAAGGAAATGTGGCTTGTAATTGTCAGTCTCAATGAAAGAGGTCTCAGCACTGTATATGTCAGCCTCACAGAAGGAGGTGCAGCCTCTCTAGATGTCATCTTCAATAAAGGACGTATGGCCTCTGTAACGTTTTTAACGTTTTATTCCTGCTTGTCCTGGTCAGTGTACCACGGGATCTAGAGCCTAGCCCTGTACTTACTGGGTGCACACCAAAATAGAATTTGGCTGGAGCATCAGTCCACCACACATCCCTTTCCTCAAGCATGGACAATAGTGTCCTGACCTAGCCAGTGTCCTGACCTAGCCAGCATGACCTAACCCATGTCAACACAGTTGAGGGCTATTTAAGATCCATTCCAGACCTGAAAAAAAGGTTGTCATAACTTCAGAATGAAGCATTATGTCAGCATGGCTAGCTGTGTGTTTACCGCTCAGCAGGTTCCAAACTGTATGTGTGCAGATAAATACTCGTATTTTCCTTAATGTCGCTGCAGGTCTCCAGATGTGTGTGTTTGTGGCTCATGGCATGTTCACCTGAGGAACGATGTGCCAAAAAACCATTAACCTCCCACAGCGCCTTCCACTCTGAAACTTCGGCGCGCACACACACACACACACACCACGTCGGCAGCACCAGTCTGGATCTCCAGTGTGCCATTTCAGACAGCAAAGCTTAAATGGTGCAGAAAAGTGGTCCTAAACGGAGAGACAAATGACTTTGTGGCCTCAAAAGCTGTAAAGGGATTGCGGTTAAGGCCTGAGTTTGGGGCCATTTTTCTCGTCTGTTGTCTCACGTGTATAAAGAGTTAGTGTGTGTGTGTGTGTGTGTGTGTCTGTGGGCATCCCATCAAGTGAATGAGGGTAATGGTTAGCCTATCACAGTGTGTATCACTGTGTATGCAGACGAGTGCCTCTTTCCTAGGATTGCACATGATAAGCAAGCAATTTTATCCCCACGCTACCCACAAATCTGATTTGAGTGAGTGAGTGTGTGTACAGTATACAGCTATATATGATTGACTGTTTCCATCACTTTTCTACTTTTCATCAAGTTTCAGTTTTAGAAAGGAGCCTATATTCACAGGCAGCGATCCTAAGAATATACACTAACTCCGTTATTTGACAGGTTTGAATTCTTTTGATAGATATGCTTTATTTTGTAAACATTAACAATCGCGTTGAAAGCGAAGACACTTTTCAGGGTCCAAAATAATCTACTTAAAAGGTCTCCCTCCTTTTTTTTTTTTTTTTTTAAGAGAACGTGTTTGGATTTTTCTTGGACAGCTAAACACACACCGTGAAACTGCTAAGGGCTTAAACGTAAACACCACTGCTGGTATTGCTTAAAATGCTCTATGCCCGGATACCTTACATTCACTACAGAGACCAACACACTGCACTTTTTTGATACTGTCTAATTGTAAGAGTCGTTACCGTCTCCTTGCAGCATGGGTTCTTTTATGTGTAAAATGGAGGAATTAAATTGCAGGAGTACTTGAGATCATCTCAGACCAGAAAAAAAACATTATTGTGGAAGCTATGAAAATTCTGCATTTTTAGTTGCAGCATGTCATAAAAGTTGTTCACTCAGTATGCGACCCTATTCACGTGACTATTTTTTTAACCTATTTTGGTTCAATGTTAAGAATCTACCTGTGAACACTAAGCAAGCCAGGACAAAAATGCAGAAATGTATCATTTTCTGCTTTGGTCCGGACCAAGTGACTCACTTATAAGTATGAGAAATATTAATGAACACATTATTTATATTTATATATTATCATTTAACCAAATAAGGTATCCCAATTTACTCACGATTCATGTTGCTACCATGAGAGCTTTCACCTTCTTAAGATTTTACTCAAGCAGTTATTAGATAGGTTTCACGAACAATCAGGAACATATTAGCTCTAAATGGATGTGTAAAGAGTTACAGGTTCTGTGACCATGTTTCCTTTTATAGTTTAGACCTTCAAACTCTTCTTAAGACTCTTCTTAAAACATGGTTGCTTTACTGCTTGCAGAATTTAAATGTGGTCAACACAACGACAAATGTCAAAGTGGCTAATTTCTTTCAAAAATATAAGAAAACGGAATGATAAACATACCGGCTTCCGACATGCTATCGCTATAAACATTTCTTTTCTGTGATTAGTCATCTGCGCCAGTGGTGAAGGAATGTGTGCTGTTTTTCAAGCATAAATCTCTGCAGTATTCTAGATGGAGAATAAATTCATGATTCATCACATGGTTCAAGAGATACATGTTAGTGGGTTTGGCAGTTATTACCCTAAGGGATTTATTGCACAGGGAACTGTTGCCGTTTAGTGAAATAAAGGCATACTTTAGACCTCTTTATGTAGCAAGGAGGAAGCAAGACTCTTACTAAGATTTCTTCTAAAAAGCCTAATAACTATTTGGTTGGTTTTTTGTCTTTTATCTCTTTCAAGTTCTTAAAAATATCGAAAATAAGCAGCAGCAGATCTTTGAAACTTTTTGATACTTTTTGAGCACCAAAACTCTTCAGTCGTTGCCTGTGTTATTAAGAATTTACGTGTGCTGCACTAATTCGTTTCCATTTGATCACAGAATCAGACTATCATAGTGAAATGTGAAATAATAAACATGTTCCATCTTTATTTTTGTCAACAACTTTGGTGACTAGTGCTAAACCATTAGCTCTCTGTAACTGTTGGCAGCACTATACATAAAACTGAAGCACTTAAAACATAAAACATGTCTTGGCTGAACTGTGTGAACAAACTGTGTGTCTTTCAAACTGCTACAATGTGGAGAAAACCCTGAAGAGAAACACCTGTGACATACTTCTACAAATGCCACCGAGACCCAGGTGATAAGCAGAAGAACCTGTCATGCACTACAGGGAGCAGTTCTGTCCGAGACCATTACCTGATCTCTGCTCGTTGAATCGACTTTGGGAGCAAGAGGACGGAAGCTAAAAACAGAGGAATTGATCGTTTCTGCACTTAAAGTGCCATTGGGTGTCCTGCTGCAGGGACCACCATCTCTGTCCAGAAGATCCAATGACTCCACACAGGCTTCTGTTCTCCCTGTTTTTCCACAGGGGTGAGGAAATGTAGCCGTAACGAGAGTCTTGTGGTGTGTGTGTGTGTGTGTGTGTGTGTGTGTGTGTGTGTGTGTGTGTTTGAAAGAGAGAGAAAGAGAAAGAAAGTATTGTGGCCTTACCTCTTAAGAGCAGCTCCAGGAAGTCTGGACCACACACACATACATCCAATACTACAAAAATCTTATGTATACACAATGAAAGAATTAGAGGTCTCAGTTTCCAATACCTGAACGTGTTATGGCGTCCTCTCCAGGGTTTTAAGTTCTATATAACAAACGGATTCCAAAAATACAAATTATACGAACTGCTATAAACCTTAAAATTCGTGACTATATGCACCATAATAAACAACGTTATTATCGCTACCTCACATGAAAAGTGTATTTTAATTGTTTATCTAATCTATTTGGAGATGGTGAAACGATTTCACATAGCGACATTTCCACTGTTAATTGGCTTCTGCTCAAATACAACACATCTGCACCGAGTGGCACAGGCGTGAGGAGGAGAGAAACAAACAGCACTAATTACCTTGTCATTTGTACAGCCATGACCGAAATTCTTGGCACTCCAGAAAATTGAGTATTTATCCAAGAAATGTATTGCAAGTACACGTTTGTATCATGTATCTTTCCTTTGTGTGTATTGGAACAACACAGAAAAACAGGAAAAAAAGCCAAATGTGATATCATTTCATGCAAAAGTCCAAAAATTGTTGGAACCCTCAACTAAATATATGGTTGCACACCCTTTTGAAACAATACCTGAAATCAGTTGTTTCCTATAACCATCAACAAGCTTCTTGCACCTCTCAAATGGAATTTTGGACCACCCTTCTTTTGCAAACTGCTCCAGGTCTCTCATCTTTGAAGGGTGCCTTCTCCCAACAGCAATTTTAAGATCTCTCCACAGGTGTTCAATGGGATTTCGATCCGGACTCATTGCTGGCCACTTCAGAACTCTCCAGTGTGTTGTTTCCATCACTTTCTGAAGTATATGTGGGGTCATTGGTGGGACTGTGGTGATCTAGTGGTTAAGATACTGGACTATGGACCAGCAGGTCCAGGGTTCTAATCCCACCTGTGCCAAGGCCGTTAACCCACAATTGCTTGGATTGCAAGAATGTATGAACTGTATGCTAAATAACACTGTAAATGTAAATGTCACTGTCCTGCTGGAAGACCCCTGACCTAGAAACGCAAGCCCAGCTTTCTGACACAAGGCATTACATTGCGACCCAAAAGCCTCTGGTAATCTTTAGATTTCATGATACCTTGCACACAGTCAAGGCACCCAGTGCCAGAGGCAGCAAAACAACCCTAAAACATCTTTGAACCTCCACCATATTCGACTGTAGGTACTGGGTTCTTTTCTTTGTAGGCCTCACCCCGTTTTCGGTAAACAGTCCAATGATGTGCTTTACCGAAATGCTATCTTGGTCTCATTTGTCCACAAGACGTTTTGCAAGAAAGATTTGGGCTAACCCACACACATTTTGGCAAACTGCAGTCTAGATTTTTTATGTCTCTGTGTCCTCCTGGGTCTCCTGCCATAGCGTTTCATTTCATTCAAATGTCGACGGAAAGTTCGCCCGGACACCGATATGCCTGCAAGACAGCTTGAATTTCTTTGGAACTTGATTGAGGCTGCTTATCCACCATCCGGACTATCCTACATTCCAACCTTTCATTTCAAAGTAGCTATGGTGCCATGGGCTGTAAACTTCTTGATTATGTTGCACGCTGTGCACAAAGGAACATCAAGATCTCTGGAGATGGACTTGGGAACCATTATTGTTTGACCAATATCAACAATCCCAAGGTTACAAGTCCTCAGACAGTTCTTTTCTCCTCTTTCTGCTCTCCATGTTTAGTGTGGTGCACACAGACATGCAATGCAAATATTAAATTATCAACTTCTCTCCTTTTTATCTGGTTTTAGGTGGGATTTTTATATTGCCCACACCTGTTCCTTGCCTGAGGCGAGTTTAAAGGAGTTGAAACAAAGGTATTTCTCCACAATTCTGAAAAGGTGCAACTTTGTCCCACCCAGTTTTGCATGAAACATTAAACTTTTTCTGTATAACAAAACATGTGTAATTGCAATACATTTCTGAAATAAATAGTTCATTTTCTGATCAAATTTCAAAGGTGCCAACAACTTAGAACATGACAGTATGTCCCATCCATTAAAATGCTTAAATTATTTACTAATTAGCAGTTCTTCTGCCTTCTCCATTTCACATCCCATCCTCTCCCAGACTTTCTCTGACTCACTCATTCACTCACTCACTTACTCACTCACTCACACACACACACACACATACACACACACACAAATCCAGTCCCATGCTAGGATCACTGGCATATTGAGTCCTCTCACCTGTCACACATTTCCTTAATCACATTCTTTGCTATTTAAATCATGTCTGAAGCAGTCTAAGTCACTTGCTTTCAGATGGTGTGCACCAATTTATTCTCTAAGCTCCATTTGTATCTTCATTTGTCTCCACTAGGGTTGCAGTGGTAACCAGTTTGAATACCATGGCAGGAAAATGGATGGTTATCACACCATGTACATTTGCTTATTACCTGCTTATCTGGATAAAAAGTCAATAAAAAGGATGACGCTTACCATGCATGCGCATCTCCTTTTCTCTTCGGCACACTCGGCAATTGGCACCACACTTAAACAAAAACGGCAGAGAAAAGCAAAACGGATTTAAATTTTCCCTAAAAGAAGTCAAATCAGCAGCATGGGAGTAGTTTAGATACCCCCAAAATGAAGGCAGGGTTGTCCTTGAGGACAGATATCCAATCTGCAAGAAAGGTAGATGCAAAGTGGCTGTTAAAGAAAGCTATACATCAACCATGTGCACCCATGTACAAGAGCACCACCCTTTTGTGCAGATCAAAGTATCTGTCCCTATTATAACTTATCCCTAACAAGAAAAAGTATGTATTAAGGTTTAATCTAAGTAGTAACGTCTAATCTTACAAAATCGAAATCTGTTTAAATCATCCCTAGTCCACTCAGCAAGCACCGTCACAAGCAAAAGAACAGCTTCATGCGAGGGAATGGGCACGCGGATGCTGGAAATCTTACACGTGTGACCGTTCTCACAGCGTTTGAATATATAAAAGAGACGGCAAGGTTACAAGAATAAGGTCAGAAATAATCCTGGTTGACTGCAGTAAATCATGAAACAAATGAAGTAATTATCCCAGAAGTGTATTTCAATCACACGCGTTTTGCTATACACATGTCGAGTTGAGTTTCTTTGTGTGTATTGAAACAACACAGAAAACAGGGGGGAAAATCTAAACTCCAAAATTGGGCCGGACAAAATTGTAGGCACCCTTTACTTAATATTTGGTTGCACACCCTTTTAAAACAATAACTGAATTAAAACTGCTCCAGGTCTCTCATCTTGTGCAAAATGTGCAACTGAAATCTGTTTAATCATCCCTAGTTCACTCAGCAAGCACCATAACAAGCAGAAGAACAGCTTCATTTGAGGAAATGCCCAGGCGGATTCTGGAAATTCTTTTGGAAATTCCGTTCTTATAGAGATTGAATATGTAAAAGACACGTCTCTGTTACAAGAACAAAGTCAGAAATAATCCTCGTTAATTGCAGTGCAACAAATCCTCCCAATAAAGGTGATCAGATACTGACCCAAACTCAGTTCCTCGAAAATGATTTGTAATATTTTTGTAATATTGAGATCGCCTTAAATGATGGAGAGATCTTCCATTTAATTTGTGCTAAGAATTAGCAGGTTAATTCATTATGAGAATTAGATGAAAACAAAATTGTTTAATTATATATAGTAATATAACATACAAATAGCAATTTATTGTGAAAGAGATGGTTAAAGACTGATGGTGAAATACTCAAATTCACTCAACCTTAGTGTCCACTCCTATTTAATTATTTCTATTTAATTAAGCTTCTTTCTGTGGGCTTGGGTGCTCAGGTGCCATAGACGCTAAATATGCTAGCCCATTACCACGTCCTTGGTCTTGGCAGTTACCACGAAGTCATCACTGAATCTTGGCAGTGCCTCTGGCCTGACTGCGTGCCCCACAGAAACAATTGCTCATGTCTGAGGGAAAGACAGACCCACAGTGATCATCTCCTTGCTCGCTGCATTAGCAGCCCCATTGGTTGCTATTTATTTGATTATATATAGTAATTATTTAAATATAATTCTTATATAAACTTGAGCTTCAAATACACAAGCATCATGGTGGTGAGCAAATCCTGTAAAAGTAAGGGCTGATGATAACCTTCCATACGTCTGTGCTTCAGCTCCTGACTAAAAATCAGCATGTGGTAGTGGTTTATATTTATCTTAGTGATGAATTGAAAATATTGGGCCTGGCAGGGTACAGTGGATTGAAAGGGTAGTAGTTCAATGACCAGAATAGCCACAGTTCAATACATGATACAGTCAAGCATCCACTGTTGTGCCTGTATGCAAGGCCCTTAACCCACAATTGCTATGACTGTAAATGTAAATGTAGTTCTATATCTGTTAATAAGGTGTTCTGGCAAAAGACCTGCGAAATGCTAGAAATGTAAACTAATTTTATTTAGTTGATTATGCATGCCCCCTGGTGGTAAAGCGAGGTATTTTTCCTGCCACTGTTTGCCTTTCTGACACATTTACCGTTCACAAATATCAAAAGTTCCACATCAGGGAATACAAACACCGAGCTGCAGCATGTTCAGTTCTCCTATTTATCACACTGTAATGTTCTATTAGTTGTGTGTGTGCATGTGTGTGTGTTCTGGGTTGTTGTTTGCTTTATGAGCAGACTGAGACACTGGCACTAACAGCCTAATAAACTTCCTTCCCGGCAGCTATATCAACGGTATTACAAAGCCCTTTTTCCTGGGTGCCACACGCCCACACAGGCACAATCCTAGGCCTTTACGACCCCATTTACCACCTGTGTCGACAGCGCTAATATTGCTCAGACCTCGGCCTCTAAACCTTACACACCGCCGCTAAAACTTCTGACAAACGCATCAATCTGGCTTGTGCCTATCCATCACCTGAGCACACTAAAGGGACAAAAATCGAAGCAATGCCCTACTGGCTTATGAGCTATGACATCATTGATTCAGGCTTCGGTGCTTCACATTACTTCTGAATATGTAATGCACTCAGCTACTTTTGTGATATTTAATCAATAAACAACATCAACCTGCTGTTGCCTAAAATGTGTCACCAAGGCTACATAACCCTCCCATCAACTCTGCCCAGATGATGAAAGCACACCCAATCTGTTATGACCCTGAGGTTCCTGATCTGCTGGCCTTTTGTTCACAGACTGTACACTACTTTTTTGGCTGGGGTGTAGAATAATTGTATTTTCTATGAGTTCTTTTTAGTCTGACAGAGCACAGGGCTGCACCCTGAGAACCCTGTGACCAGGTGGCATCCAAGATTTGTTTTTGCGAGGCACAGTTGACCCAGCACGTGCCCTGGGAAGATCGCCAGTGTGTTAGATCTGCTTGGGTTGGCAGACCTTCATCATTCCAAGGTGCCGTTTGAGCCGTCTACGAACCTTTCACCATGACACTGATTACTTCAAACTGTCACATGAACACTCGCATCATCAAAACCCTGAAGTCAACAAACAACAACTTATAGGATAAAAGTTAAGAGATAAACACAACCTTCAAATGTACAGCATATACTGCTTTTTTAGGAAATTATGTGGATGCTCCTTCCTTAACAAATCCTATGTAAATCCATCTAAACTCCAAGGACATACACTGGCAATACCTCAAAGATTTTCACAGGGTATCGCATTTCCAACTGTTAATGCTCTTATTGGGACGCAGATTGTTGTAGGAGCAACAACAGCACAGCCATTATGCAGAAGTTCATAATAATCGAATCAAAATCTAATTAAATGGGACCACTTAGTGATATAGCTTGTAGTTTATAACAATGATCTGTTGGGTGGCTAAGCGGGCGAATATGCTATCCCACTACTACATAAGCCTGTGTGTTTGAGTCTCAGTGCTTTCACACTGGCTTGATGCTACACAGATAGTACTACTCATGTCTTCAGGAGGGACAGTCAGATAAGGATCATCTCCATTGTCGCTGCAACAATGGCTCCATTGTTTGAATGAGTTACTGGCAAAGATGGTGGACGGATAGGATGTCTGCCACCCGTAGTGAAATAAATCAGTCAGCAGCTAAAAGTTAGAATAGTGTTAGATTGGTAGTGGTATACGATCAAGCAGGCTGAGTAATACAATTTTGAAACCATGAGACGTGAGCACACAAAGCAAAAACTTTGTTTTCATGCATTACAACATTTAGCTCATAAACTGGGACTACTAAGTGACTAAAAATAAATAAATGCAGAAAGAACATTCCATGAGGGCTTGGCCATTAATGAAAAGACATAAAACTTTCTGTCAAGCGTTACAGCTTGCTGCTCTTAACTGGGACTGGGATTAAAAACAAAAAGATGCTGCTACCATGTGCACTAATTTAGCACTATTGCTTTCAAAGCAATTGTGATTTTCAGAAAATATGATATTGGCAGTCATCGGTCACCCTGCTCCTTAAGTATCAGTCTTTAAAAACCCAAATGGGTCAACCACTAATACAGATGCTGGTCTTTGGCACTCCTCCCTCAGCAGGGCATCTCGCATATGATGGGGGATGTTGCAAAAAGCCTGGGTACTTGGACATACCAAATGGATAGAAGAAGAAAAAACACTCCCTACCGAGGTATGAATTGATTTGAAAAGAAACTGCATTATGAGAACTGTTTATGAGGAGCTTCGGTGACTGGCTTCTATGGCCACCCAGTCAATCGCAAGACTCAAAAGCATGATCAAGTCATGTGAAGTTATTGGTCAGGGTTTGGTGGTTGCTTGGAGAACACTGCAAGGCAATTTTGGTACGTGCTAAAGGTTTAGGCATCTTTCTAGATGATCCAGGTCTCACAACGACACTGATTGTTTGCTTTGTCCTGCAGGAACAACCCCAGATGGGACGCCAATCCATCGCAGGATGCACACACATACAGCCACTTTAGAGACACACGCATGTAGACTGTGGGAGGAAACCAGAGTACCCGGGCTAATGCAGACCCCACACAGAAAGGACCCAGACCACTCCACCCTGGGATTGAACCTGGGACCTTTTTGCTGTGTTGCTTGGTGCTACTCACCAAGCCACCATGCTGCCCACTCTTATTTTTTAATCACAGAATTAACTAATCATGCCATTCGAATAGTACTGTATTAGACTGTATCCCATGAAGACTTGGTGCACTGAGAATCAGATTAGGTAAGCAACAGGTGCAAGAACCCTCTGACCTGAGATCAACTTATTACTAATCAATCCACTCAGTACGGAAAGCCACACTTCACTGCTTCACTGTCCACAAAACACAGCCCCTTAATCACACCTCGAGTTCAAATGATGATTAATGGAAAATAAACAAACGTCACGCAGCGGCGCCCTTGATTTTCCATAAGGGCTGCCACAGGGGAGCGGTCTAGCATGTCAAGGCCCTCCCGCCTCTCTACCTCTGTTAGTCTCTCAGCGTCTTTCTGTCTCGCTCTGCCACCCTGTTGTTCAGCAATTCATCAGAGGAAGTGTCAATCTTGCTGATCCATCTCAGAGCTCGTCTCTCATCTCGTTCCCACAAAAGCCAACACCTTCACCTGGGCCAAAACACTCTGATTATTTTCCTCTGTCACTAACGACCAGCCAACCACACAATGTTCTGTAATTATATTAAAGACGGGACGTGCTAGGCGTACAAATCAAAAGGCCGAAGGTGAAACAGGGTGACTGAGAAGGAGCGAGAGAGAGAAAGTCTGATCAATTGTTCATTTTACGAAGGCACTGAGACATGCAGGTACTGTCAATAAGTAAATTAGTTTGTCTGTGAACCTCGGGAGTGTGACTCTGTTTCGCCGTGCTCTCTTATGCTTATTACCCCTGTCGCTAGCACACACACACGCATTCATGAGCTCAACCTTGCACATGCACCCAAAACGTAATTGGTATAGACGTACATATAAACTGCATACTTATTCCACCCACCAATGCACACACACGTATACACACACCCTCCAAGGACAATTGTTCAACAAAGAAGGAAGTGATGCCCGCTCGCTTGCACGTGTGCCCACACATACACATATACAGACACGCACAGACACACGTATAGAGATAACGGAGATAATTCTCTGGAAATCCCATCACTAAAAATACTTCAAGTCAATTTGCATTGCATTTTTCCCCACACCTTCAGTTCTGAGTTTCTAATGAACCATCTAATGATATGTACACATGAACTGTGCATCACTGGACACTGGAGAATATCTCCTTTCCATTCATCAAAGCTTTTTGCCCACCTTGGTGGTGAGGGATGGGAGGAGTCTATCCCAGAGTTCATAATCGTCTAGTTTGAGTAGTTACGTCACACAAATTCTTCCAATCAACATTCTTAGTTGCTTTTACCGATAAATACCCCAGTCATCAAATTATGAGCAAATCAAGTCAGGGTTCCGTTTCTACACGACATGACTTTCGAATTGCAGGACCAGCCTGGGGTTCAAACCCAGCAGCTGGCTACTACTTCTGTATCACAAGAACTGCTGTGGTTAGAAATATATTATAATACTTTGCAGGTTGAATTTCTTTATCAATAACTACAATATTTCTGTTTGGAACTAGGTTTATATTCCTTGTTGTCCACAGTCCATTTTAACATCAAGGTGATCTATATTCACTTTATAGATACGAAGGGGGGAGGGTATTTTATATGCCGTTTGTTCGGTTGGTTGGTTTAGCGTCGCTTTCAGCATCGATGGCAATTTAACGACAAACACAAGGTTACATCAATACACAGATCAGGCCACTTTAATATAATGAATGAACCTACTGCATATATACTGCAAGCTTATATGGACCACATATGAAAGTGACTCAAACTGATTTGAAAAGATCACGGATTTGACACGTCCACACAGCGCTGAAAAAAATGATCTAAACCACATTAAGGCAAAAAAAAAAAAATCACTTTCACTTCAGCCTGGTAATTTGAACGTAGCTATACAATAGGATACAGTAGAAACCAAAGCCTAAAAATTCAGAGAAATGCAGGTATCAGCCTCAAGTTCTCGTTAGTGGCACAGGGTTTTTAATGAAGTGTGCAGTACGTGCAATATAAGAGAATAGAAAATGTCCTTCTAATTTTTTACTTAAGGACTCTATTCCAAATATCCTCACATATAATGCATGCTGTATTCCTACACTCGACACAGCAAGCCTTCACTACAATTCATTACACTGGGTCTTACTTTACTAAAATCTCAAAATAGTCAATTTGCACAAGCAATGTAAAACATTGTCAGATTTGTAAAATGTGTGTTTCCAATCTGTCAAATGCAGTGGCGATTGCTCTAAGACTGCAAGGGAAGCTCAGCTTCCCCTAAAATGTCAAATATAAGTGATCAAATATATACTGTTGTGTGTACATGTCATTGACTAAATATGCGCTACAACGCGCTTAACTTTTGTTC
>JAVSBV010130672.1:0-17585 GCA_033117975.1 Parotocinclus spilosoma
TTTGAAAAAGCATATTAAGGTAAGCTAACTATAGCTAACTTAATAAACTAGCCAACCTGTTATAACTAATGCTAGATACATTTTTCTGATACTTTTTGATTACTTTCTTTAACATAACAATACTTTTACTTCTAGAGTAGTAATTTTTTACAATAATTCTACTTGCAATACTTAAGTACAAACTTTTTGAATACTTTAGTACTTCTACTTAATTATGGTGTTTAAATCATACTTCTACTTCTACTCAAGTCACCTTTTTGATATAGTACTTGATATAGTACACTACTGTACTCCCGTACTTTATACATCTCTGGTCTCAACTAGCTAAAATCAAGTAAAGAACACGCCTGAAATAAGCACCACTGTGACCCATAATTAGTTCAGTCTGCTGTTAAAACAGTGAGCAAAATCTGCAAATTTCAAAATGCAATGTATAAACATAAAACCAACATTGTATTTACTGCCTGTAGCATTTTGTAAAATTTCATGGATATGGATTTTAAGACATTTTAAGACAAATTGAGATCTGTAAGATTTTTGAAAGATCCATGGTCACCCTGTGCGTAGCTATGCTTGGACATTCTAATGACGTTTTATGTATAAGGCTGTAGGTGTGAATATAGAGACAGGACCGTTGTGGGCCTATAATTAGTGGTGCACCACAGCACACTTCTACAGGGTACACAAGCCTGCCAAAAGGGGCTTTAGGGTGTGTTCACTTGGCAAGTTTGGTTCAATTAAAAGGAATCCTGGAGCAATTGCTCTGTTAGTGAGTTTTATTTGAACAAGTGTGAGCGCTGTAATCCTAAATTATGTTGCACTAAACAATTGGGTGGAGACCCCCTGAATAGGTGGGTCTCAGTCCACTTCTAAATGCACAAACGAAACAAACACTGGGTCCAACCCCGCATAGAGGTGCGAGGCTGGATGACACTTTTACAAACATAAATCCCAACAAAAAACATGGGTTACTTCTGACACCGTTCCATACTAAAGAGTGTAAAACAGCAGCAGGTCTAAACTGGTTTATTATAACAAACTACCCCCCACACACACACACACCCCTGCAATATAGTTGTTTTTTTTTTGCAGTTTCTGTCTCTTAGGCAAAATTTAGAGTCTGTATTTCCATCTAGTGTTTTAGCTACATGTACCAAGAGGACTCTTGCTGGAATATTAGCTCCCAAAATGGAGCTCAATTGTATCGTGCCATTAATTGGCTCTCGGGATCAGGATCAGCTAAATAAGACAGAATATTGTTGACTGCATATTTGGATTGAAAATCTAGTCAATCGATCATTTCATCTCTAGAGGACAAATGTTAACAATCTAATGTTAATATTCTGTGACAATGTAGCATTTTCTGCTTTCCTACACGCCCTTTGTGTTTATGAAAACATTTTGCGTACTGCTAAGTGAGATGAGAACTCTTGTCACTTGCTGACCTCTCACAGAAACCGAGGAAAAGGCCAAACGTGAGGCAGAGGAGAAAATCCAGCAAGAGCAAGCGAGTCAGGCAGTACAAACAGAGTCAGACATGGATCAGTCAGGATCAAAATGTGAGGATTCAGGACAAGAGCCGGAGCCTGGAGGGACAAGTGGCCTGAAAGAAAACGCTGAAAACACTCAGAGGAAAGAGCAACTACACAATGGTATGTTGCTTAAATGGATACAACATAAAAATTGCTCCCTGCATTCAATTCTACTATAAGAGCTGATACGAGTTCGGTTGGTATACCAGGTGAGGTGTCAGAGGAGGCGGCGTCACCAGGAAGTGATGATGGAGAGGACAAAGTGCCCAAAGGTAATTTAAAAAGTTGATACAATTATTTATTATATTAAAGCAGTCAATCCTTTTCTGTAGAATAGGTGACATCAATTTCTTACACTTACGTAACCAAGGCTGTAATAAAGCCTGGGGAAAAAGTGTATTTTGTTTCAATGGCCAGTGAGGACGGTATTAAAGAGGCAAGTGTTTCTTGTGGTCGGAGATTTGCTGAAGATGAAGGTAGCATTTTGGATTTTGGGTCAACAAAGCAAGCAGACCTCTTGCATGGTAGTAATCTACACTCTCGGTGGGTAGCACAGAGGCCTCACAGTAAGAAGGTCCCAGGTTCAATCCAAGGGTGTAGCAGCCTGGGTCCTTTCTGTGTGCAGTCTGCATGTCCTCCGTGTGGGTTTACTCTGGGTACTCTGGTTACCTCAGGCAGTCCAAAGACATGTGTGTTAGGTTAACTGATTGAGACCAGTTACCAAGTATATACACACACACAGACAAACACACAGACAAACACACAGACAAACACACAGACAAACACACACACACACAAAATCATTGGCTGCTGGAGTTAAGTCCCGCTACGTCAGCGAAAGAACGCCACTCCGGTCGGGAATAAACACAGAGAAGCTGTGTGCTTATTTTTCTCATATCAGCTAGTTTAAATGATTATGCCTTAATAATGAGGTTTAGAGTCAGACTGCTAAACTGCTAAACATTTTAAAGCCAAAGCGAGACGCCAATGGAGAAAAGGTTCAAAGAAAGCGAAAAAGGATACTTCAAGAATATTAAACTCAAAATAGACAATTACAAACAGAAATATTCTGTTTACAAATCAGTTTTTATTACAAAAAGTACATTTTTGGTTATGGGTTTGGTTAGTCTTGAGCTAACTTTGTGAATAGATATAACCTTGCGTGGGTGCCGCTCAAACAGTGATGCTGATAGCAACGTCAAATGAACGAACATTGACTTTATTATATCGCTACATCTTTTTCATGGCATATCATGGGTTTTTGGCAACCCCTTACCGAGGTTACAGAAAACTATATAAAGACAGTGATATACATGTATTTCACCGAGCAGCCCTTCTGATCGTACAATCACATTTCCAATGTATCAAAAACATGTACTCTGGCAAGGTGAGCTGCCACCTGAAAAGAGAGCAGGGAAGGCCACCCTGTCTGTAGTAACACTGACTCACCAGTCGGCAGAAAACTTGGTGGCTTAACGGGGCCGAATTTCATAGCTGGCAAGACATTTGTCACAATTCAGCTTTTCAAGGTAAAGTGCATGGAGGGAATTCACAGTTAGTGTGTTTGGCGAGACAACTGGGGGCGAGGTAACGAGGTAAGACATTATTTGAAAGGTATCTTAGAAGAAAATTTTATATTACCAAGCAGAAGCATCTGGAATATTCTACACTGCAATAAAACGTGATCAGTTTTAGAAATCGTCCAATTTTACGCATGCAATTGGTTTGCTGTAAAAGGACGGATATACAGACAACAATCCAATTCCCACTGTTAAATGTAGTGGAGGATTTGTGAGTTTTTTGGCTGTTAATAAATGATATATTTTCTGAATAAGTTAAGTACTACTGCGCTTTAAATCAAATCTGACTGAATCTGCCAAAATGCTTCAACTTGGCTGTGTTTAGAGTTTGCAATAGGACACAGATCCAAATCATGCACCCAGTGTAATAATTGGCGAGTGTTGATGCATGTCATGACATTAGATTTTATACGCACGTATGGGGGAACAATCATCCTCTAACATCATCGGAAAATGTCTACATGATGGGGTGCAGTTGGTTTTGTAAAACTTCCATGAATTTGTCATTAGAACTAATGATTTCCACATGCTGCCTAAAGCACTGTCCAAAAGTCTAAGGCCAGTACAACTTTAGATATACCGTTCTTGAAGAAATGGTATAATGACCATATATAATTATACCTTAATTCCTTAATTGGAATAGCAGGAAGTTGTATACAGCATTGATAAAATGAAAGAAAAATGGCAAGTATTTAGTGTGTGCTTCCCTTACACTTGAGAAATGGCAGCATCTGTCAGCTTTAACTGGATGTCAAGTCGACTGTTCTACAGTCTAAAGAAGCTTGATCAGCAATGCTAGTTTTTGAAGGGTAGCAATCCACTTTCAGAAGAGGAACAAGGTGAAAAGGTTAAGATATGGGAAAGCTCACGAAAAATGAAATTAAGATTAGTGGAGAGGAGGACTATGAAGTGACGAATTCAAGTGTGAAACGTTTAGGTACAGTCGTCGACAGTGTTATACAATATATGGCCATTAAAGCTATGCTAAAACATACTGTAATGAGGCCCTCAAATTTTTTGCACCGTCCTGTATATCTTTACTGAACTCTCAATATGCCTAACAGTTGACAGCAGACCTTCCTTCGAACACAGATCTGTCCAGATGGATTTATTAGAGCATATTACCTTTTTCCATTGCCCAGGACCCCAGGGTGTTTGCTTCTCTTCTAAACTGAGCTGCCATGAATTACAGCTATAGGGTTTGAATTTTAGATATTTTTCTCTAAAGCATTCTCCACATGTGACCCACTGATGATTCTGTTCATCCATGGTTGATATACACTGCCTGGACTTTAGACTGTTCAACTTTAAACGTTTTTAAATTCTGTCAACTCTGACTTTTAGGAACTCTTGGCTGAACCATTGTTGTCAGACCTTGTGTATAACTGACCCATGCTGTTAAATGACTATATATCTAACAGAACTCGCATGCAGAGCTGTATTTAACACTACAAAACCATAGTAAGACATGTGCATTTATTTTTTTCCCTACAGAATCGGAATGCAACTAGCACGGACTCTTCACGCCGCTGTGTTACATAGGATGCTGTGCTGTACATTTGCCATCTGCTCGTTTGGCTCCTGCCAGTGTGTTGTAAAGCTCAACAGCGCCCTCGACTGGATCAAACCTGTACTTACACTGCTCTTTATCGGCTCACCTTCCTCTGGAAGGCCTTCACTTGCTTTCAGTTAATCAGTGACTAAGCTAACTCCTGGCTGGTCTGTGTCAGCTGTTGGTTAACTCCTTCACTCTTGAAATCCATCACTCCCAATGCTGAGGTGCAAATGTTACTGCATCAGCCACAAACTGTAACGTCGAGAATATTGTAAAAGAGTATAACAGTGCCTTCCTCTGTTCACATTGTATCCATTTCTTTCCTTCTCCCATTTGCTTGTCTCAGCATATTTGCTTGTCTAGCCCAGAAGCTGACTCACCGTTGCACATAACGTATTCGCTTGTGGTCCTACATCGCACAGTTTTCTTTATTTGCCATTTCTTGACTGCTCAGCAGCCTCTTCCACAAAACAGCTCTCTACATTGGTCAGCCTGTCAGTATAATACTAGTATACTCCAACTAATTGTTATGCATTGAATATTAAAACCTTCTAGACATGGCAGACATCGCCTAACGGCACTAGAGATCAGTGGACGCTCTGGTTTTACTGCCTTTTGCGAATTTCAAAAATGTTCCAGTATCTCGAAACGTAAATTATGCTCTAATTTTTGGGGCTTCTCTTCTTCCCAGCAATGAAGTCCTATTTGTTCAGACGTTCCACATAGAATAAAGCAATTCGCTCAGCGGCCGTGGCACTGCATGCGCGGCATATTGAAAGTTGACCTGCTTTCACCATGTTAAGGCTTCCCATGTTATACACAGAACAGCCCCAAAACGCACCCTATTTTCAAAAACACTTTCAATATACTGGTTAGAACGTTATGAATGTGTAAATATACACACACAAGGATAAACCAGATTTCTACTCTTCAGACTGGTACCAAGTTTGAGATGGGGTTCGAGATAAAGTTAACTGGGATAACATTTCAGCTAGGTAGTTGCAGTTGAATTGATGAGCAACACTCCAGAGACTTTAACAGAGACCTTGATATTGCTGTGTGTGCGCCTTGTGTATTTTAATGCTTTTACGTGTCCACATCACACACAACCCACATAAAACAAAAATATTCCACATTCAGAAGACGCTTGTGTAAGCTCTTATGAAGTCTGTGGCTTGCAACGCCTGGTTTTGTCACTTGTCCTGCTGTACATCAGTGTGAGCTCTCTTTACTGCATGTATATATTTTAATAGCAGAGGAAACACGATAATCCAGCATGTGTATATGTAATTTATTGTAGATTAACACCCTGTCATTAGGCTTGAGCTTTCTCGAGCAAAAGTGGCAGTATTTCCCGGTCGACCTCGAACACTACAGTTCTCCCTCTCTGGAACTCTGCTGCAGTCGAATAACTTCTCACACTTGTGCTCTGCTCTGCTCTACGTGTATTTAAAACGTCCCTGCTTTAAACCGAACAAGTCAGTCACACCGAAGGACGGTCCACAGGTCACAACGTCTGATATTTAAAGAAGTGTGCATCACCAACGTCTTCGTCTGTTTAACCGTTAGGAGTTGTGTTCGTCGAGCTTTTAGTGTTCACTGGTAGCCACTGACCTCTGCTGTGCTGTAATACGTTCCGACAATATTATGCATTTTTAAACAATGGCACGTAATAACTGGGGGTTTGATTTTAGGACCTGTTGTCATTTGTGGTTTGCTAGGTTCATCACGTGCTCTTTTCTGTACTCGGCCAAACGGCCTGGATTAGCAGGTGTAAATAAGTGTATAGTTTAGCTGGAACATTTTTCAAATGTATATTGTACAAACGTATGACAAATGATGATGCGCATTATGTTTTTTAGTGAAAAGAACAAATCTTAAGCACTTAGGTGGTGAGAGCTGGAAAGGTTAGTGTCTGATAGCCGGATCTAAACAATATAGAATACAGGAATAACTAGATAGCTGATGGAGTCATTTTATACCGATTCACATTGGTCCATCCTATCCACAAGTACACAATGGGATCATATTTAAAAAAAAAAAAAAGAAAAAAAACTGAACTAAAATGTTAGTACTTTCTCCTGCACTTTGTGTTGAGGTAACAGATTTCAGAATTTTATTTATCTTCTTCATTCTTGTTCATTATCTGGATATAACACACTCATTTCAATTAATTTAAGTTGGAATGCCACTTTCTGACACAAATGTGTGACTAAATGTGGATTATTTAAATGATTGACTTAGTAACTGATCCTGAAAGTTGGGTTTTGCTGCAGCTAAATACATTCTAATGCAATTAAATTACATGTTTGTTTTAGGAAACAGTACTGTGTTAAATAATGTTTTGGCTTTCCTTAGGCTTGCCAGATAAATGCAGTGTCAAAACCAGGCTTTAAAAAAATGGCATTTATGCTTCACTTACCTTTTTCTCCAAATTCCCTCCACAAGATTGAAAAGCATTAGCGCCCCCTCCAAACTAGAACAGGACAATAATCTGAAAGATAGACATATCATAAAATAAATAACTTGCAACAGGGAGCTCAGGAAAAAACAATTATTTTCAATTTACATGACACGGTAAAACCCTTACATTAAAAAGAACAAGATATTTATTGGAAATAAATATCTCCCACGGTACAGCCTGTCAGCTATCTAGTTATATACATGCAAGCATTGGATCACTCTTCGGAAATATTTCCTTGCCTGCATCAAATGCAGACTTCATCAGAATGGATTCAACACGTTCAGCCATAATTAAAGATCTCCTCTAAAACCACGTCTACTTAGAAAGCAAAGACATTGTTTGCTTCTGAAGCTATAAGTTTAAAAAGTAAAGTATAGAGCTACTTATTAAGCATCATTGTATTTGCACATCTTCAGTTGTTCTTTGGTGTGACAATTTAAGACTTGCCTGGCAACGGAGAAAATTTTTCCAATTTGTTGCATTTTGCAAATGTGCTATGACAGACAGGGGCTAAATCAGTTTCTCTGGCATCCTAAATTCAATTTGTCTTGCTTAGAGCTCCAGTCCAATAAAGGAGAAACCTCAGTTCCAGCTTCCACCCACTTATCATGGCAAGAGTCGCAGTAAAGAAGCAAACCTGGGACAACAAATACCTCTTGGACCAAATGATTTTTAGATGATCACATAGGAAGACGTTTCCACAGACTGAGGAGTTAATTCTACAAATATGGATTAAAAGGTCTTCTCTTACTTTTACACACAATCAAATCAAA
The DNA here is from genome assembly GCA_033117975.1 of Parotocinclus spilosoma. NCBI lineage: Eukaryota > Metazoa > Chordata > Actinopteri > Siluriformes > Loricariidae > Parotocinclus > Parotocinclus spilosoma. Next base: position 7,905 of record JAVSBV010130672.1, read on the forward strand.
TTCTTCCAAACAATCAAAATGGAGTGTTTTAACATGTTGTGCTATAAAATTTGTTATAGGAGAAAGACTGATCTCTTTTCTGACCTGCTAAATGAGACCAAACCTCTTGTACTTGCTTCTGTTCTAGCCCAAAGGCACATATTTGGGGGAACACCTCTTTGCATGGAACACTGATGTTGGAATAGCATTTATTTTGGGTTTTAAAACAGCTTCAGGTGCTAGAATTGCTGACTGTACCTTTGCTAAAGCATCAACTGTGTGTTACATACTGGACTTTAATTAGATTTGGGCTCAACTGGTGTAAACTTTAGGGGCTTTCCCAAAATCATCCAAAAATGAAATCAGAGATACTTATAAATATAGATAAGTACTTCTTTTTTTTATTTAACATACATTTGCATCATGTAGTTAGGCCTAAAACATTGTCTCACCCTTACACAGAATACATTTTGAAACATAAATGGTAAAAACGAAAAATGAATCAAACATAGGGCGAAGGTTTAAAACAGCTGCATGTTAAATGTACGTAAATGTGTCCACCAGGAGGCGCTACAGTAGCAGCATTGACAGTGGTTTCTAGTATAGCTTAGCAGGCTGGACACTGATTAAAAAATGTTTAAATAAAGCTCAATAAGCACTGAGCCATGCTGTTAAACTATTACATAACTATTGCATTTCGTGTAATGTCTTATTAGTAATGGATTATTAATCAAGCTGCATTTGTATTAATCACATGCTTGTTGATTTGTTTTGTGTTACAACTTCACAGTTGTACAAAGATAATGTGTTACATTGGCTGTCCCTGTGGATTTTCTGTACATTTGGCCTGTATGTGGATCTGAATACGAGACAAGGACATGTGAATGTTGGCGCATCCGTGTGTGTGTGTGTGTGTGTGTGTGTGTGTGTGTGTGTGTGTGTGTGAGAAAGAGAGAGAGAAAGCGAGCTGACACTGTGCAATCTTAAACATTGACACTGTGATGTGTACTGTAGATATACAGAGTTTAACTCCACTGCTCTCTGCACAGCTGTCACATCCACAATAAACATGAACTCAAAGGGCTCTTAACAAAAGTGACTCACTTCTTTCCGGTGTGTGATCAATTAAAAGTTTAGTCCAGCATTTTCTCTTTTAACTACATGAGCAGTCTGTATGTTTATCACCAAAAATACAGGGTGAGTCAAAAGACACTGGACACATCGTGTGCTGCATTGTTGACTTTTCACAAAGAAGGCCAAAACCATTGTTGAGGTTTCTTGGTCGGAAGCGGTCTTTGGACGATCACTACATGGCTTGTCGTTCGCAGTCCCCTGAAGTTTGGTTCTGAGGGATGTAACAGTGTTGTGTGAAATTGGTGGATCTTTCTGGGTGTCGGTTGTCTGTTGCTATGGTACGGCAGCTGCGTTCCCTGAACATCAGAAACATCAATTCCATATTTGGTTCCTTTAATTAGTTAGTTTTTAGATTTCTGTCTTAATGACATTTGAACCACACAAGATATTTCAAATCTGATTGCAGCAAATTGATTTCTGAGACAATTCTGGGTCGTCTTAGATATTCTACATGATCACCTTGCCATTGGAAAAAAAAAAGTTGCCTGTGATTCAATATGGTGGCTTTCAAGCTGGTGGCCATGTTCCACACAAAGCCTAGAAGATAGCCATGTACCAACAAAAAAACAAAGACAAAAAAAAAGGGGTTGTCTCTATTTGTTGACATTGAAGCACGTTCCATGTTGGAGCATCTGAAGGAAAAAACAAAACAAAACATAAGCTCATTAAGTAAAGAGAGCTCAGTGGAGTCCTATTCAGCGAAAACAGGAGAACCGTTTTCGGTTTGCCTTGAGGTCTTTGTGATAGGGTGACCAGACGTCCTCTTTTTCCCCCAGACATGTCCTACTTTTGAGACCTAAAATAATGTTCGGGGGGAATTTCAAAATCGTTCGGCATTTTCGACTGCCTCAAACATAATACATGTACAGTGCATTGTGATTAGAATTGTCACTCCGTTCCATTCCACTCCATTCCAGGTTTCTCTTTATCGCAAATTAGTCACCCTTCTCCTCAAATCTATCTACTTAGCACTGTGTGTGTGTGAAGAAGAAAGCGTGGGCTTGCCAGTCTACCCCTGAGTATTTACAAGAGAAAGCACATGCGTGTACTGAAGAGGAGCCTTTTCTTTTTTATATTATTCTTTTTTTACTTGGTCTATCGCTAACACACTCAAACAATGTCAGTATGTTTTTGTTAGTGTACTATTTTCTTTTGTGCTGTTCAAATGTAATTTAATGCTGTTAAATGCAATTTTTACACAGACACCATGTAATTTGTGTCATATCGTACACCGATAACCAACCCCCCCCCACACACACACAAAAAAAAAGGTGTCCTTTTCAGAAACCCAAATCTGGTCACCCTACTTTGTGAACATTTGTAAACACTCAATTTCAGTGGGTAGTTCTCCACAAACATACATGGGAGCAGGACGAAGGGTTAAAATTGGACTGTTTTTTAGAGAATAATCATGCACACAGATGTTCAACCATGGTTAGCTAAAATGGAACACTTCACATGAACAACACTGATTTTGGTTCTTTATATTTTATTGCTGATACTTTGCACATTATTGGTTTTAAATTTTGGGCAAAACATGTTTCTGTTTTGTAATGACAGGAACGGAACTTTTTAATAAGGCATTCTCAGTGCTAGTTAAATGCATAAAACAACCCCAAGCAAAATGTAAAAGCTGACAGATATATAAGACTTCTTTTGTAATTAAGAACTGCATAAACTGATTAATGGATTTTTCATTTTAATTATGTATATTTTAATTTATACTATTCAACAATTAAAATAGTCGTTTGTTTCATCCCTAGTATTAACATAACCTTGTGTCTGACATAAATAAACCACTCATGCTAAAATAAACCAAATTAACAATCAAATAAAACTATAAAAATGCATGCAACCTACTGGTTTGAAACTCATTTATAACAAAAGTCTTTTGTTATAAGGGACAAAAGGGAAAACCATTTCATTTCAAAGGTTTTGAAATACAGTCATATTCAAGGGCAGCACAGTTGTGAGTTGTTTAATAGATCAAGTCTACATTTACAGCATTCAGCAGACACCCTTATCCAGAGCGACTTACAATTCATACAGTCTTACAATTCGTATGGGTTAAGGGCCTGTGGCAGCTTGGCAGAGGTGGGATTTAAACCCTGGACCATCAGGTCTAGAGTGCAGTATTTTAACCGCTAGGCTACCACAGTCTAGGCATGGCTGCTATGCAACGCTTATATGTTTGCGCCGGGTCTTTCCTCCTGGCTTCCTCACCTGTGATCTGTCTACGGATGGTTCCTGCCACGCGTCTTCCTAGACACTGGATTAAATCTTATGCTAAGGTTGGGCCACATGCTAGAACATTTACACGTTTTAGTGCTTAGTGCCTGCAGAAAACCATCAAGCCCATTTGAAAGGCACCATATTGTTATTTCTCAGGACACTCAAGGACGTTCAAGGACACCCTCCCACCAAAAAGCCACAAAATTTGTTAATGGCAGTGCATTTAGAGATTGTTGTCATCCTGGCAGATGAACCACATGACCATCTTAAGCAATCTTAGACAGCGATGCAGATTTTTCATAAGAATCTAGGTGTGTGTGTGTGTGAGGCAGAATCCATTTTTCCTTTAATCCAGACCAATTCCCAGATCCTTCTAAACAAAACACCCTCACCACACATGCTTCACTGTAGAAGTGGCATATTGTGCTCGGTTTTCACCAAACATAGGGCTCGATATGACCAAGGGTGCCATAACTATTACACAATGTAAATGTGAACTATTTAAATATGTAACATTATTCCATTAGCCATTTACCAGGATTTTCCACCAGATGTCGGTCTCATGGTGAAGAAGGAGGATGTGTGTAGTGTATGAAAAGCGAAGAGATGGGTGGTGGGTGTGCTAATCTGTATTTCTGCAGGGCTTGACGGAATTGTTTAATGGTTGTGTTTATCACATTGGGAGACTTCTCTTAACAGCAGGAGAGCAGTTATTTAATTATTCAGCAGCTGTTGCATTCTGGAGCTTTACAAAAGAACCTACAGCCATGCCTTGATCCATGCAGTAAAATATCAGTAAAACTCTGTCATCCTACTACCAGCAATAAATCATGGATAAAGCCAACAAAGTGTACAAATAACTTTAACCAAGCTTTAAAAAACCTACAATAGCATATATTTGCAGGAGGCTTGTTGAAGTGTATGCCAATGGTGTTTATTGGCTTATTTCACATTTTCCTCAGCATCTATGGCCATTTCAGTGACACACACAAGGTTACATCAAGACTTGCCATTGTCAAGCTTTTTGAATGCTTTGTATGAAAATGTATTCAGTTAATCATTTTCAAACAGGTTAATATAATTTCAGTCTGGTAAAGAGTCATTAACTCCTTAACGTTGGACTGCGGTAGCTTAGCGGTTAAGGTACTGGACTTTGGAATTGATGGTCCTAGGTTCAAATCCCACCTCTGCCAAGCTGCCACAGTTGGGTCCTTAAGCAAGGCCCTTAAGCCACAATTGCTTGAACTGTAAGACTTATGAGTAGAAGTTGTAAGTCGCTCTGGATAAGTGCGTCTGCTAAATGCCGTAAATGTAAAGTAACATTTAACTATAAAAGTAAATCAGATTTACATTTGACGTTACAAACTTACAATACACGACTAGTAATGTGATCAATTGCAACAGAGACAGTACGACGTATAATTTTAACCAAAATAATTCTACCAATTCTGAATAGGTGAAAGTTTTGATTTTAATGTATTCATGAAATAAATAGATATGTCAAAGTTCACATACACTTGTTTGTTACCTTTTCTCTGAAGGGTTAGAAGGGTGTGACTGTCGTGAATGTTATATAGCTTATATACACTGCTAACAAAAATTATTGGATGCTTCAAAATGAAATATCCCACAACAAGAGTATATAATAACTATTTACCAATAGAGTGAGAAATGATTTTTTACAATGAGCCTTATGAAAGTGTCAATTTACATATTTCTGAAATTGTTAAATAACTGTTATAAGGTCATTTGAAATGACCAAGAAAACTCCAGTGGATAATCTGAGAAAATTACTCTTTTGACATGATTTTTTCCCCCAATAGCAAATTATTATTTACTTATTTTTTTATAACAATTTTAATTTTGTAATGTTCTTAACGTTGGATTGGAGTAAATTATAGATCAGAACTTACGATGAAGAATCTTGAAAATGTGTTATAAGAAAACAACGTTTGTTCTTAATAATGTTACAGAATAACCATGGAACCTGATAATTTTGCGTTTATTATTTAATTCTAAAATTAAAGGCCAGAATTTGTCATTTGTACCTGGATGTTCATGACCGATACTGAGGTGAACAGGAACCTCCAGATCTTCTGCACTGCACGAGTACCAGCCAGCATCACTCTTCTTCAGTCCAGTCATCTGAACACTGAGTGAACCTTTTCCATCGGCTCTGACGTGCACAGCTGAATCCTGGGACCTCTCAGTCGTCCCCAACCTGTAGCAGCTCCTATCTTTAAATCTGCACCACTGTTTCTGTTCATGCTTATATGCAGCACTGTATAGACACTGGATTGTGACGCTGCCTCCTTCTTCACCAAACACTCTGCTTTCCAGCACATAAACAGCCGGATCTAAATCAATTGGCAATGTGAGTGGTGTAAACATGAACTTTATCAGATGGGAAATGAATTACAAAGTCGATGTCTCTTACCTCGACTAACTGTCAGGTATAAATAATCTCTGTCATCCGGAATTATTCCACTAATTTCTGCAGCACACCAATACCATCCAGAGTCAGACTCCTTCAGCCTGTCCAGCTCCACAATGAAAACATTCTGGGCTGGAAGATCAGTGATTGACGTATGTCCAGTATGATTTGCATAAGCTACTATGGTACAGTAGTTCCAGGTATAACCCTTACACCAGAATTTAGGATTTGTGCTATACTTCTTATCATAATAACACGGTATAGTAACAGATCCCCCAGTTGTTCCAGCAGCATTTTTTAGTGTCATCATACACTCTACATCTGCAGACAGAAAACCACATTATACATGATAATATTACAACCCAAATTCTGGACCCATTTTTGACCAAATCTGCAACGTCTCTACAACTTGAGGTACAATGTTAGATCCTACATTAAGATACAGTAAATTTAGTAAATTGTAGTAAATGTAAGTCATTTAAAACGTGCCAATTTAAAAGCATATCATAAAATGTTAGAGCATTAACCTTACCTGAGATATTAAGGAAAAACACAAAAAGAATTACAGAAGCTTTAACTATTTTAGCCAGTCTGCTCATGCTTCTAAAAAACCCTGAACTTATTAAAAGCAGCTCAGCAGTTTGTTTCCTGTTTTTTTCTCTCTCACTATTACATACAGAAACAAAAAAACTCCACCAGAAACATGTGACAATGCTGATGTCCAGACATGTATTGTAGTTCATTATCTTATTAGGTGAACAATTTCTTTTTAATTTGTAGTAGTTGGTTTATTTGAATAGTTTACATATGGTCACACTATCTGTCATTTTTAGACCGTGAAAAGCACACATGATTAAAGACTAATTTTCTTATTCATATTTAATGCAAAGTAAAATACCCCTAATTAACAAGAAGAACATTCATAGCTTATATTAATATTTATACGTCACAATTTCTGTAAGAATGCTGTGCCCCCTTCTGTGGTGTAGTGGTAGTGCAAGTGGTTTCATTATAAAACCAAACGCTGTGTTTTTCATGTTTAACCGATTATTTTCTGTGAGAAGTAGCTAGAGTTTGTACAAAAAGTCACTAGATTTGTCGCCACTCAATGTGTAACATTTAAAAGTAAAAAAAAATGAATAGAAACAATATGGGCAAATCTAACAGCCCAGAGAAAACACATTACACAGTTAAAAAACTAAATCTAAATCTTTATTGTTTTTTGCAAATATTCACTCATTTCAGTATTTGATGCCTGCAACACGTTCCAAAACATTTGGGACAGGGGCAACTAAGTTGAGGAATGTTTCAAAAAATGCCTGTTTGGAACATTTCACAAGTAAACAGGTTAATTGGAAACAGGCGAGTGTCATGATTGAGTATAAAGGGAGCATCCCCTAAAGACTCAGGATGAGGTGAGATTAATCACTTTGTGAACAACTGCATGTGCAAAAAGTCCAACAGTTTAAGAACAATGTTTCTCATTTTGCAATTACAAGGAATTTGGGGATTTTGTCATTTACAGTCAATAATATCATCAGAAGTTTCAAAGAATCTGGAAAAATCTCTGCAAGTAAGCGGAAAGGACAAAAACCAGCATTGAATGCCTGTGACCTCTGATCCCTCCAACAGCACTGCATTAGAAAACCGGCTTCATTTTGTAACAGATAATAGCACATGAAAACAGTTCATTTCTCCATCTACAAATGCAAGTTAAAACTCTAAGAGGAATCCATATATCAAAAACACCCAGAAACACCGCCGGCTTCTCTGAGCCTGAGCTCATCTGAGATGGACTGATTTAAAGTGAAAAAGTGTTCTGTGGTCTGAAAAGTACACATTTCAAAATTGTTTTTGGAAATCATGTACGGGTCAAAGAGGAAAAGGATTGTTTTGATTGTTACCAGTGCAAAGTTCAAAAGCCAGCATCTCTGTTGCTATGGGGGTGTGTTAGTGCCCATGGCATGGGTAAGTGTAAAGGCACCATTAATGCTGAAAGGTACAAACAACATTTTGGAGCAACACATTTTTTTATTTAAGTAACATCTTTTTTGGGGACGTTTATGTTTATTTCAATAAGAAGCCACAGCCAAGCCACATTCTGCACGTGTTACACACCATGGCTTTATACTAAAAGAGTTCAGGTACTAGATTGGTCTGCCTCCGCCCACAACTGTCCCATTGAAAATGTGTGGCACATTATGAAGTGCAAATAAAACAAGGGAGACCCCGGACTGTTGAGCAACTGAAGTTGTAAATCAAGTTAAAATGGGAAAGAATTCCACCTACAAAGCTTCAATAATTAGTGTCCTCAGTTCCCAAACACACATTAAGTGCTGTTTGAAAGAAAAGGTGATATAACAGTGGTAAACATGCCCTATCCAAACTCTTTTAGAACGTATTGCAGACATCAAATTCACAATAAGTGAATCATTGCAAAAAACAAAAAAAAGTTTATCCTGAACAGTAAATATTGTGTGTTTGTAGTGGATTCAATGTGGGTTTTAATGGATTTGCAAAATATCGTATTCTGTATTTATTTGTATTACAGGACATCCCAGGGTCATTGAAATGGGGGTTGTTGGTGTCCTCCTCCTTACTTAGCTTTGTCCACCTTTACACCACACTATAGTTATCACACTCCATTATCATATAATTTTTGATTCCATTCATATACATACTGTTTGAATAATTCCACAGTTTACTTTGTGTTAATTAAATTACTTGATCTATTCCTTTGCTGGTTTCTATCTGTAAGAAGGCATTTCTGATGAGCACCTAGAGTTTTTATTTAGAGACTTCCTCCTACAGAGTTTTATTGGGATCAGGGGTGATACTTTAAAATAAAAAAACAACATCTAAGCACCATTTTTAGGAAATACTGCTATAGTGTGCTGTAGCTGCACGGTGGGACTGTGGTGGACTGTGAACCAGGCGGTCCAGAGTTCAAATCCCACCTCTGCCACAGTTGGGTCCCTGTGCAGAGCCCTTAACCCACAATCCCACTTGGATTGTAAAACTGTATTAAATGTAAGTCGCTGTATTTATTGGATTCTGCTAATTGACATAAATGCAATGTTTATTGATGTAATGTACCTTCTAGCAAACCACACAAGATACAACATGTACTAAAAATGTATTTTAACTCTGCCTATTGTGGCCGTAAACAACTGGTCACCTTAACAGGCGAACAACAGTGTAGATCCATGAGCAGAGGAGGGAGTTTAAAGTTTAAGTCGATCATTCATGTGTGTGTAACTATCTTACTTTGCTAGCTTAAGTTTGGACTAGAAACTGTTCTAACTCGGTTGATGTGCTTAGAGCCTTTTTTGTGCAAGTTCATTGTTTTTGTGGATGACTTTCCTCATTTCTCTGTACAAAATGGTGTTTGTATTTGTATGTACATGTCCTATTGTAAATAATACTTCTTTATTTCCTACTTATATGCTACTGTAAATAAACTGATTCACATTCATCTGCTGATTCTCTGGTTCAATTGGTTAATTTTCTGCCGTTCCTAATATATAAATCGATGCATTTTTGGCTTTCGTCAAACAAAAGGAGCAGTTCCATGATGCCATCCTCTTAAGTGCAACAGTTTTAACTTACACAGGTTACTAATGCTACATTATTTTATTTTATATAATTATTAGACATTTCTATATATTTAGGCAAGATTTACAGATAATATTGTTTAATTGGTGTATTATGCAGTATCTCTAACACATTTGTATATATGTTCATATAAAACAGAACATAGCAATGGCACATGGTGAATTGGAATGTTCAGGCATTGTGACATCACTTAGAACAATCAGTAACTCCGTGTTCCAAAATCATCTTGTTTTAGAAGGAAAGTGTTCAGTTGGTGAAAGCTTCAGTGTTTGTGTTGTTTCTCTCTC
>JAVSBV010130683.1:0-17585 GCA_033117975.1 Parotocinclus spilosoma
ACTGGTGGTTTTTAAAATAAGGAAAACATATATGCTGATATATAATACAACTTTCTGGAGGTGAATTTTTAAAACTGACAAGTTAGTCATGACTTTGAGATGCAGACCATTCATTATAAGAGAAGCCATGCTATAGGGCAAAGCAAACAAAAAAGCTGACTGTCCCATAAATGCTGAAATGTTTTTAATTGCTCTGCAAAACGCACCCACTCACACTGACTGTAAAGTCCCTGCATCAAACCCCGATTCAAAATAACATATTTAAAACCTTTTGTCAAATTAGTGTTAGTCTTTTATTAATGCACATGCATTTACTTTTTAGACTCTCAGAGACACACAAGCTTTAATGAGTGTATGTGTCTGGGGCTGCAATGGACATTTTTCATGTTGTAACCAGGAGGACTTTTCATTAATGACAAAAGGTATGATACTGAAGCCAGATACCTGATTTCATTTACTAAAATATTGAATTCTACCAATAATACTTAATATTACAGGCATTTATATTAACATTAAAACAAATAAAAAAGTAAAATCGTGTGGTCAAAAAGAGTAATTTACAGTTATATAATAATTTCACCACAAGTCCATATCCTGAAAAACTCATTTACTTTAACTTTGTTAATTTATGGAATTAAATAACTAATATTATAAATATTTTCAATAAGTCAATAAATATTCAGTTCTTTCCCCAGTACAGGGAAATGTCTAAAATTTCTGCTTGTGGTAAAAGCACAAACACTATGGGCTGAGTGATTATGAAGAAATGCTGGTACATTCCTAGAAAGCATTATTTGTTCTTTAATAACAGTTTTACATAAAATACAAAGATTTGAAGTAATCATATCCCTTCAAGAAAGAAAAAGAAAAAAAAATACCGGCAACATCAGCATTGTACCGGGAGGACCTGGCACCCCATCTGCTCCGGGAAGACCAGGACGACCAACTGGACCCTGATAGGCAGAAAAAAAAGAAACAGGGAAAGTATTATTTTCTTGAACAACTCATAGCCAGGTTGGGTATTATTTCAGTGTGTTTTCTCAATTTTCAGCCTCAGTTGCACTGTACTTTGAACATCTATATCAGTTGTTAAGTCACTCTGGATAAGAGCATCTGCCAAATTATTACTTGTAAATGCAGATATAAATGCACAGTGCTACAGTAAGAGGGACCATTGAGTGAGTAAATAGTCAATTTTTGATGGACAATAAACACATGTTGAAAGATGCATGTTTGGGTTTAATGCAGAAGCTTGTAAAGCATGTGAAAGTTGGTGTGTTTTGTCTAGGATAGCGGTGTTTTCTTAAATGGTGAATCTTGGTGCTTAATGTCAGGTGCTGTTGTTTATGGTAAATGTTTGCCTGTAATTGAGAATATGTTGATTATTATTACTGGCTCACGGTGAATGTTGATCTGCGATGGAAAATGTTGATGTTTGATGGAAGAAGATGTTTCATTATAAATAAAAATATTGTTTTCATGTTAGATAATGGTGTTTTACAATGAATTTTAACATATATTTATATATGGTGTTTCATATTAAATGATGCTCGTTAATGTTGCATGTTGCATGTCTATGATGAAGTACTATCGTCTCATGCTGAAAAATACTTTAATAAAGTGTGTTGCATATGTCGTGTGTAGGTTGTTATCCTTAAAAATGAATTGGGGAAGTACCTTATATAGAAAGGTGTGCACAACAATTATAAATATATAAAAATAACTTATTGCTCTGCTGTTAACATATGTGGTTCTTTGTTCTTGTTCTTTTGTTTTAACAGGAGCAGAACTGACATAGTTATCCTTATGCACCCAGAATCTAGAAGGCTTGATGCAATAGGCCTACACTGAACTACAGTCCAGTCCATTGCACCAGTCCATCGCAAAAGTTATTTATGCAGTGTCAAAGTATGATAGTTGAACAGCCTGTATGTGATTCCTAAACCACCTGGAAGGTAATATTACAACTCAAATCCAGGTCACCGTAGTGGTAGTCTAGCTTGTTAGAAAGATGTGCCACCCAAGCGCCAAATTGTTTTCTACATAATACTGAACAATTAAGCTTCTCTTAGTTGAACACTGTAACCTGCATGTGGGAGTTAGTTTGGTTTTAAGGCAGAAAGACTGAGATTATTTTAGAATTATGCATTTCCCTATGTGCACAGTTTCCACTCCAGGCTATGAAAGAAGATTAACAAAATGTATAAAGTTTAATATTATATGAATATCACTGAACCACTGAGGCATGGACTTCAAAAACCTTCCCCAGACATTTTTGAACAATTTTTACATTGTTACAGGGCACAATATCCTGCTACTGGAAGCTATTGCCATTATAGAATAACTTTATCATGAAGCAGTGACTGGAAACAATTAAGTAACATCCAATTAAATGTCAGGATTTCCAGCAGAATATATCTCAGAGCATCACATTCACATTTTTACTTCACCTGACTGTGGTTTTAATTTTATGTTTGATCAGTGTATGATCTTCATTTTTCTGTTAGATTACTTGTTTGTTAATGTTATAATAGAAGCTGAGAATAGTCTCTAACGTAAAAAATATAGGCATATTTAACAAAGAGCCTTAAGTTACTGTTCTGGATGTGGGCCAAACTGAGCTTTAACTGAACATCACATATTCCACCTGCCACAGTTAATTTTTACACAAAGCCCATAAAATGACAAAAACACTACTCACCCGGTCACCAGGATCTCCAGCAGAGCCAGGTGGGCCTTGTAATCCTGGTGCTCCCGGGAGACCCTAAGCAAAGTGACATATTGAAAACACTAAATTAAACAAGACATTACAGAAGAACCATTTCAGAAACTGAAACTATGATCATGTCATAATACATTTATTGAATGCAATGACCAACAGCCTTACAGCTTGAGGAAATGTAGTGAGGAAAATTAATAATATAAAATCTATAATAATATTAGCTTATAATTTATGTATCAGTATGTGATCTAGACGACTTCCTGCGTACACATATTAATTTCTATTTTATTTGGTTTTTGTACATTAGTTGGGTACATTTCCCAAAGGTTTGGATACTTAATGCAGAATGTCAAAACAAACAGTATGTTGCATACTGTATATGAGCTGATTCCTATGCAACATTGAAAACTAAAAACAAAACCAACAGGTCAGAGATGTTACTTGAATTGAACATAAAAACCATGAAGATCCCTATTACTAATGAGGCTCAGTGCAGAGTGGTGGAACATTCTGGATGTCAATTACTTACAACAGGTCCAGGAGGTCCTGAAGGTCCTTCAATAAGCATTCCCTGCAAACAAACAGAAGACAGTTAGAAAAACAGGTTAACAATGAGAATCAGAATTAGAATGATGTTAAACCCCACAGAAAAAAGCTCATAGTCACTTTTTGTAGCCTGTGTGCCTCTGGCTGACTATGGCATACAGTTTAATCGTTTAAACTTTGTGTAATCGTTGATTATACAAGATAAAAGGTTAATGCTCATTGGCTTAAGACAGCTTTTAATGCAACACTTTGAACAATGCCTTTAATATCAGTGAATATCAGTGAAAAGTCATTTGCCTTGCACAGTCTCTGAAAGTTAATTGGTCAGTCTATCAATGGGGCAAACCCTCAAGAAATCTGCACCAGCAAGTCAATTTAAATTACAATTTATTTATCAGTCACATAGAAAACCTAACATCGTTTTTTTAGGTTAAATTATGTAATGTAGTTACTCCAAGCAGCACGGCTTACTGTGACTCCACATTTGTGCTTCAACCTTAATAAATTATATGTAAACTAACAAGTCTGTTAAATGTATTATTATTACATATAGACATATGCAATTGCCATGTATTGTACTGCAGTATATTTTAATTCCAATAAACCTTGCTACACAAATCATGGATCAGCTTTCATGAGAAGGTAATGTGCTCACAACAATTTCTAACAGCATCAGCTAAAAATGTTATTAATCCCATTCAGGAACTGTTTATTACTTACAGGCTCAATGACAGCAGGTTCCCCCTTTTCTCCTTTTTGACCCAGATATGCACCTCCACCAACCTGTGGAAGAATACTAGGTCAAAAAACAACAAAGCAATGCTGCATGTAGTGGGAATTGGTGCTATAATGTTGTGTGCAAGTGCAAAAAGATGCCACTAGCATTTGATTTGAGAATGATATAGTAAAGTAGTATTTAAACACTGACATTGTAGTGTATATATTCTAAATATTATATTAGTATCCATATTATATTATCAGTAAGGGACGAAAATGAAGTTGAAATCATTACTAATTACTGGTTGTGCTAGGTCAATAATGGACATAAAATATTGCTATTATTATAAAACACTAGTGCCATCTTCTGATACAAAAACCTGTTTACTAGTGTCAGAAAAATGTGTACAGAGTTGCCTTTAGGGACAGCGGGATAAAGGTTAAAGGTTAAATGTCAGACAAGACATGAAATAGTAGGATAAAAGAGCTATCTATTGTGCAACGGAAAGGAAGCATGCTTGAAATGTGTTACTGTAGAGCGCAAATAGCATATAATGGAGTCTACATGTCGTCCCAGTGTCTGTGTGCATTTACTCAGGGGACTCCAGTTTCCTCCTACAATCCAAAAACATGTGTATTAAGTAAATTGGTTATGCTAAATTGGCATTGATTAGACTTGATGTAACCTTGTTTGTCACTGAACTGGCCACTGATCCTTTAACGACATTAAACAAATCAAATAGACAAACAAATAAACATAATGAACAGTGAATAATGACACATATTATGTAGCAGTATGCACTAACGTCTGGAAATATGTGTGAATAAAATTTGATGGTATGCATTACATTATAAAGGCTGTTCCTCTAATGCATTCAAACGATAATACACAATACACAATCAAACTGAAACGCCCCCTTAAATATAATACAAAGAAATTTGTCAAGTGTGTATCTAAGTGTGTGGAAGATGGTTTACCCATTGTTGTAAGAATCATATGTCCCCACAGGGATTGACAATATAAAATTGCTGACTTGTCCCACCTAATCCAACTCAGGGTCATGGGGGCCCAGGCCTAACTACATGATGGAAGGTACCAACCTTAAATATGTCTTAAATCCAGCAAGCTTTCAGTCTGTCTCTCTCTCTCTCCCTCTCTCTCTCACACACACACACACATGCTTTAAAATTGCCAATTAACATAACATAATCTTTGAAATATTAAAGGACACCAGAGTACCCAGAGAAAACCTACACATATATGGTGAGAACATGCAAACTTTGGCCTTGTTGGGAATCGAAATGGGATCACTGAAGCTGTGAGACCAAAGTGCAAAAGACTGCAAAACTATAACCAACCAACTTTTTTGTGAGCAGTGTATTAAAAAGATTAATATAAAGATGTTCTGATCTAACGTCTTCATACAACCGTGAAACTCTTACGAAATGAGTAGTGAACGTGTGAGTATATATGAGTTTCCATTTTAGTCTAGAAAGTTGGGGGTAAATGATGTATGGGAGTTTTTTTTCCCTGGAAAGCAGGACAGCAGGACATGTTATAACACATACTTGGCTGTCTGTTATGTGATAATTATCATGCCTTCAGGCTAATGGGGCAGATAGAGCCTTGACAGGCCACTGAGAAAAATTTGGAGCTGAATGTGACATGACTTTACAGAGCAGAGCAGAAAAAAATTGCTTGGCATGTATGCATATATGTGTGTGTGTACATTAAAACATGAAGGTGTCTATGCTGTTATTAGTAGCACAGTAGCCGCATTAAAAAATATTGTTGCTAATCATTGTGGTCTGCTGTGAAATCTTACCTTTTTAAAGTGATCATTTGGCCAAAAATATAATGTACACAGTGCCTCCTCTACTGCAAATGAACTTCATTTAATACCTTTTTCCCTAAGGCAACCATTCAAATCTTACTGTACTAACCTCAACGATCTACCAGAAACACATCAGACATCAGGTTGGTAGTGTGGTTCAAATTTAGAAGGAATTTGATAATAATATACTTATTTTTATGTCACATTTTCTTATTATTTTTGGAATTTGCATAAAGCTAAACCTGTGTGGACATGTGTCAAACAACAAATATATTGACTCCTGAAACACATTAGAGGAGAAAACTGTGTAGATTTCTTATTTTTGACAATGCTTGAAAGTCCACTTAGACTTATATACATGACAATGATGGGTTCTTCATGCCAAACCTTATGTCAAAATCTCCACAAGACAGCGCAACATACAATAAAACATACTCCCTGACAATCCATAATACTTACTTCCCTGTGGACTTGTGTTTCCTCTGGACCAGTTTCAGCAGGCACTGCATGTCCAAATTCATCCTCATACTTGGATTCGGGAATATGGACTGTCTTGTCAAACTCATCGTATGCACCAAATTCATACTCATGAGTTCTGTCAAGCTCATTGACGTCATACTCCTTAAGGTCATACTCCTTAAAGTCGTATGCTTCAGTTCCTGCTGTGGCACTTGATTGCGTAGGCTTGTTATACTCAGTGGCGATTGTGGGGTCCACCACAACCTCGGGAGGCTCTATGATCGATTCACCCACAATCTTCTCCTCCTCAGGCTTATTATGGCGAAGCAATGCAGCATGAGGGGAAGGCAGGGTAAGTGGTGTTGGGGGGGTGGGTGTTAGGTAGGAAATTAAAGGTGTGGGTAATAGAGGATATAGAACATCAGGTAAATTTACAAATAGAAAATAATGCAGATGGAGGGAGGATATGTCCAAAGAAAATGAAAACAGAAATAAATGGAAGGCAAAAGAGATGTGAAATAAGGATAGAGGAAAAGTATGGGAGAGCAGAGATGATTGGGAGGTAAATATGTAGAGGTAAAACAGAAGATAGAATGATCAGGTAATGCATGGGAGGGGCATGAGGAAGACAAAGGAAAGTAAACATAGGAAAAGGAGGTGGGGTTGATAAACAGGAGCAAAAGAATGATAATTGAAATGATGTGGAGGTAAAAAAAAGAGTTTAAACAGGTGGGAAAGGAGAAAATAGGAAATTAAAGGATGGTAAAGCAGGAAAGATGATGTTAAGGAATTGAAATGGGGCAGAATAAGTAAGCGAGAGTTAAACAAAGGTTATGGGATGATAAGTGAGGTAATAGAAAGTTAAGGAATGGGTGGGGGGATTAAGGGATGGGAGAAAGCACAAATTGAGAAGATGAGAATAGCAGTTAGTTAAGCACTTAAAAATACACTTCTCACAAAATGTAGGGGATATTTAATTATGGGATATTTAATTTTGAAGTATCCCCTAATTTTTGTAAGCAGTATACTGATAATGATGTTCTACTAGAGAACTTCAAATACTTAGCATGAATAAACATTCAGTATTTATAGCATGTTAAATTTGGATAGCAACAAGGTAAAACTTTCGTTGTCCCATTCACATACAACTGTTTTTATTATCATTATTCTCTTATTGCATATTAATGTATAATACATTGTAAAACAATTTATATTAAATATGTAATATAGTGATGCAGAATAGAATACAGAATAATAATTTGTTAGTAACTGTACGTAATTATATATATATATATTCCTTTATTAGGTTCATGTTTGGATTTCAATCCTTTACTCTGGGACAAATAAAGCGTTACCTCGGTTATTCAAAAAGCTTTCATAAAATAAAAAAAAAGCTGTACTTTGAAATATTTCTGTCTTTTTCCACAAAACCCATAATGATAATGTGGGATAATGTAATTGTTGTAAAAAAGACAGAAATAAAGTCTGAAATGACATGTCAGACATGTAATGGTGCAGGCACTTGCAAAGTACAGTCTGGGAAATGTTTAATTCATCTGCTACTGGATTGAACATACAAAATCAAATGTATTGAACATTACAGAAGAGTAAACCAATTACAACTCAGATCACTGTACTTAGCGTTTGGTGTGAATCTAACAATATTTTATTTAACTATTCAATTACTTCTGTCCTGAAGTAAAGATCTACATTACAAGCTTTCTTACAACTTTGATTTCATGGCTAAAGCAAGAAGCAAGCTAGCAGCACTTCTATAATATACAATTCAACTAGTATATATGCAGTACACATAAACATATGGCCCAGAAACATGTTATATTTAAAACACTTCAACTCACTTTTTTACTGTTAAATAGGCCAGGTAAAATATAGGGCTCCCATTAGAGTGTTACAAACATTCTTTTAAAGGATGAATTCAGAAGGATCCACATGGGAGTGAGCTTCATGCCATGAATACAATAACAGAATAAACGGCTATTTTTTGTTTAAGATCTGATCTCAAAATATTAATTGTAACTTAATTTAGTTGAGTAGTAATGTTCTTAAAATTCATATTGTTTGACAATTCAGCCATGAAATTTGTGTATTGCAGTCATATAATCAGATTGGAAGCAGAGAACAAAACCAATGTAAAGTTAATCCAGCAGGATGGAAAATAATGTTCAATAAATGTAAATTTTATTGAAACAAACATAGAGGGTGGATCGTCTACACAGGATAAATTGTCTGGTTCATCAGAATTGAGAAACCACTCTAAATTATCCTTAGCTTTGCCATCTTGTACCAAATGTATTTCTTTAGCCCAGGCCAAATATGAAGGAAAACAATAAAATGAAACAATTACCTCATTGGGTCCAGAAACATCAGCAGGAGATTGAGTCTGAGTAGCATCTACTGTTCCATAGTCAAGTTTACTGTCAGTATAGTACTCGCCATCTAAGTTGTTTAGCTGACATGGTGTCAGAGGGAAATGAAAGAAGAAGGAAGAATGAGAAAGAAAGAATTAACAGACATGCGCACTACACGATTTCAGGACAGGTTGTAGCACTATTTGTCCTTCTGTCCGGAATATAGGACAGGCATCGGAGATCTCACTGAACATTTAAGAGAAAGAATGGACGAGAGATCTCCATGCAACCCGAGGTGGACTAAGTTTTGTCCTTTTACCCTTCTACTGGGTTGTCTCACTGGCGCTGTTGCCTGGTAACCATATTTCGTCTTCTTAGGGGGTGCTATTTTGGGTGATTTCTTTTTTGAGGGCAGGTGCTTATATGTAGGTTTGGATTTGGACTTAATGGACTTTGTCGTCCTCTTGGTGTACTTGGAGATGGCACGTTTCACTCGCTAGAGGGAGGGTGATGATAACACAGGGACAAAAACACAACAAATCAAACCATCAGGATCAGCAAGTAAGACAAGATACAAAGGGTAGAAACATGTTTGGAAACAAAGATGACTGCTTCCTTGAGTGGACATGGAATGGGCATCAGTTGTATGATGCAAAAAACACAGAAAAACATAAAGATTGAATGGGAATTCACATGACAACCAAACAAAACATAACAATTGTGACATACACCTTGGGGTCTTCTTTTTTTTTTACCTGAGTCTCAGAATATTCTGTGGGATTCGGGCCTTCATAATAATCATATGACTCTCCATAATCTACTGCAGTTGCATACTGGACAGGAAGAGGAAATTAGGTAAACAAAGGTTAGTATGGCATATAAATACAACATAACAGATATGATGTAGCAAGCCCATGTTGCTTGTTACATTTTGTTATCAAACATTTATTATTAACTTAAAGCCTTTTCTTTTTAAAAGCATCATCTCAACATCTTCTGGGATTTAGGAACATCCCATGTGTTAATTCTATTTATATGTTAATATGTTAATGCACCATATCAAATTATTTTTTACTACAAAATGAGACATTGCTTTTTAGCATATTAAGTACTATCATATTAAAAAACATACAAACAAGCAAACAATAATACATACAGGTAAAGATTTGCAGCATTTATTACCTGATTCTCAGAGCAAAAGAAACACATCTAAACTGAAGGTATTTCAATTAAAAGCACAGATGCTGCGTTAAAGATCTACAAAGCAAAGCCTGGGAGACTGTAAAGCAAAAATGAGAAACAGCTGATGTGTGATCTCACTTCATAAAGGAAAGAGATTGACCGCAGTTATCTGCAAGCATACACAGACTGGTCAGTTTATTAGGTATACCTCCTTGTTTCTACATTCATTGTCCGTTTTATCAGTACCACTTAACATATCGAAGCAATTACAGACTGCAGTCCATCTGTTTCTATACATCATTTGTGAACCCCCTTTACTCCATTCTCTGAATGTCATTTGAGAGTGGTATTTTGGCTGGGTTGGATCATTCTCAGCAGATATTGGAATGTTGCAAAAATTTTTGTGAGCAGTATACTTTATTGTTGCACCTTGTAAAGTCAGAGAGAGTACCTCCTCTCTAATTCTTCAACAGTGCTCACAGAACATTGCCTATAGGATGCTGGTGGATGAACATTTTTGGTCAGTGGACTATTTTTAGTCCAGCACTGACTGCAGTGCTGAGATTGATCCATCACCCAAATAATCTGTGGTTGTTCTGTGGAAGTTGTAAGCATGGAGAGAAACAGACAGACTACTGTCTGTAATCAAAGAACTTCAATGTGTTTTTCTACAGTAAGTAGAACTGATAAAATGGGCGCTGAATATAGAAACAGGGACGTGTGCCTAATAAAGTAATCAGTGTGGAGCTTTGGGCTGTAGTTAAAGCCTTGTGTCTTATACAAAGTACACTGAGCTTGTATAAAACTGTGAAATATGCTCAATTACTTTGTAAAATTATGATATGCAATACAAATACAATTTGTATTGTAATATAAGAATATATTTTAATTGAGTTGAGTTACATAAAAAAGATCATTCATTCATCATGATACAATGAATGATGTGTTTCTAGAGAGTTCTAGACATAGCCGTGACAGCATTTTGATGTTAAATATATCAAATGTTAATATGGCTTTGTCCATTATGTATTTTTCTCCAAACCGACATAACAATCACCCCATCCCATAAAAAAAAGGCCCATTATCCATCATGCACAAGTGTGCTTTAGTTCACGTACAGCTGTGCAGGGCCTGATCCCCCACCAATAGAATGGCATTTTTGGTTAAAGTCAACCAACTAATGGCCCAACTAGGTTAGCTATTCTTAGTCATGCCCAACCAACTCTAGACCTACTGGACCAATCAAAGCCTAGTAAATCAAGTCAACAATGTCTAGCTATGCCAAGACATTTTCGGTCCTAGACCAAATGTAACTAGGATCAACCAAATCAGGCAAGGCCTAGTCAAGTCTATCAACTAAAGCATGCTATCCAAGACTAACAGGATAAACTAAACACAGTGAATGCTCAAAAGCTGGCCTAGATTACTTAATTCAGGAAGACCTATGTGGGAAAATTATTTATTTATTAGTCTAGCTTTGCCAGACTCAAGCAAGCCCAACAAGACAGATCAAACAAAATAAATAAATGCCAGCAATTTGGCAAAGTTTACACAAGACTGGACAAGCCCATCAAGGACTACAGCAGTCTACCCGAAATAAGCTAGACCTAGTCATACTACATGAAATCTAGCCAGACTTAACCAAGCATAGACAAAACCCTTTAATGCCTAGGCAGAACTAAACTGGCATTACAGCAGCCAGCAATGTGTAGCTAGGTTTAACTAAGACCAGAAAGATTTATCCAAGACAAACCCGGCCTTAGATCAAGCAAAGACATATTAAATACAACAAGACATAGCCAGGCACTGCAAAGCCCTGTCAGAACCCAACCGGGCCCTTCTAGGCCTAAACAGGATGATGTACTGCATATAATGTTTCACTTTAGTGACAGACTTTATTCACAGGGAAACTAGACAAAAAGTTACTGTCTAACACCAGACTATTCTGTTGCTGTTTCTTATTCATGATGTTTTAATAAAACAAAATGGAATTGATGGAATTAACTCTAAAATGAAGGCCGGATTGAGAATCTTTTGGTGTACTTGGCGTTTGCAGATCATGAAGGTTCATGGTGAGAAAATTGACAAATGCACAAACCAATACCACAGGCATCATTGGATTATAATTAAAAATTTTCAGATTCTAAGGGGCTCTGGCAAAAGCAGATGCTTCTCACCGGGGCAGACACCAAACCATGGTCAGTAAATAATTCAATACCCATTCAAAAGTGGGACCTGAGAATGTATTGCTTTCAAAAATCTCACTTTTGAAAAAACACATATACTCTTCAACCTCAACCAGCCTGCACCTGATAGTAGTGTCCCTTCAATTTCTTTAATGAATAAGAAAACATTTAACTTTCACATTTAGCTCTCATCCTCTAGTTTTTAGATCTCTTGCATTAAGTCAATTTGATATTTTTTGCGTAAAGAGCCTATTTTTGGCAAGGCTCACATTTTTTAAATAAAAACCATACTGCAATACTTGCAGTACATAAAGATTTCTAATTGGTCTGCATGTGTCTGTTTCTTTGATCTCTAATGTAACGATTCAATGAAAATTACCCAGCTACTTTTACATCTTGATCCTCAACTTTTACAGCAAAGATGGCACAGGTAACTATCTTTTCACATTCTTATAACAGTGCTTGCGCATAGTGTATCCTATCATTTTAACAATATCACTGTTGCTTAAATTTCAATTATAATTACATTGTATCATCACAGTTAATCAACATAATGCTTCTTAATTATGTAGGTTTTAAACATCTCACTACACTAAACAAACATCCAGTGGTTTAATTCAAAGCTGTATTAGTCTATGCTTCTAATCATCTATTCTAATCATCTATCCATGCATCTGCTACCATGTTAACACTGACCTCCTCCTCTGGTTCCTGAGCTTGTAGGCTTTCTCTATGTGGGGTGTCACAGTCAGGGCTGTAGTGTTCACAGTAGTCATATGCTGCTTTAGGGTCAGCAACAATCAGCAGCTGCTGGATATCACCCTATGAGAGAGACAGACAGATATTTAATGAAACACATACATACATGAATACATTATGTGTATCTGCTATAACAGGAAGGAAGCCTCTAAACAGCCTGCATGTAACAGATAACAGTGCTCAACAACATAAATAAGCATATATGCTAGGCACTGTTTCATTACTGTCAGACAAACACAGAAAATGAGACTTGTAGCCCGCTCAAGATGCACTGAGAAAATTACTGCTCTCTACAGTACGGCTTATAGAGACATAAATTAAACATGTCCTATCAAGCAAGAGGAGCACCTGGAACTGCCCTGGGTCTCTGATGATAACAGGTTATGATAGCAAAACACACACACACACACACACACACACAGTGCAGTGTGTGTGTTGATACACTTGAAACAACAGCAGTATAAAAGTCATCACTGTTTAAAGTAATTCTATTTAAATTCATAAAGAAGCAATTCAGTAATTATTAATACTGTATAACCCAGACATTGTTATACATTCTGTTGAGCGGTATGTCCAAAATGATGTCTTTATCAACGCTGAAGAAGACAATGAAGCACAATATACTCATCTTGTAATGGCTATGTCCAGCATGATAATGCACCACGTCACAAAGTAAAAGCCCGATTAAATTGGTTTTATGAATTCACGTTCATTTGACAATGACTTCACAGATCGCAATGAAGGCCCTACACACCTTTGAAAATTAAATCAGGTAAGGTATCTAATTGGCCCCACATTCATTCCAGCATGACAATGACCCACAAAAAAAAATCACACAGCCAAAGTCTTAAAGAACTATCTCCAGCAAAAAGGAGAATGACAACCGATGCTATGACCTGATTTCAACAATACTTGATTGCATTAAAAGAAATAAGTAAGCCATACAACCAAAGTCTTTAGAAGAGCTGTGTTAGGCTTTCCAGGAGGCTTGGGAAAAAACACCACCTAAACACTGATGCTAATTTAAAAGCTAAATGTGGTCATACCAAATATTGATTTTTATTCTTTGTCTTCTGTTTATAAAATAAAAGATTGTAAATCTAAAAAGTATTATATAACCACTGATACAGTAATGCAGAAATTCAAGTGAGTATTTAGTTCCTAAAACTTTTGCACAGTATTGTGTAAATATATAATTACCAGTCTATTCATTAGATACACCTGTTTATATGCTCGTTATTGCAAATGTCTAATCAGCCAGTCACATGGCAGCAAATCAATGCATTTAGGTGCATAGACATGGTCAAGATGACTTGCTAAAGTTTAAATCGAGCATCAGAATAGGAAGAAAAAGTGATTTAAGTGATTTTTAAGTTGTTGTTAAGTTGTTAAGTTGCTGGTGCTATATGGGCTGGAGTCTGCTGGGATTTTCATGCACAGCCATGTCTAGGGGTAACAGAGGATGGTTATATGGGTGAAAAAGACTTCTGATACCAGAAGTCAGAGTAGAATGGCCAGACTGGTTCGATCAGACAAAAAACAATACCCCAAACAACTGCTCCTTACAACCAAGGTATACAGAAGAGCATTGCTGTATGAACAACACTTCAATGTTGAAGCAGATGGGCTACAGCAGCAGAGGACAACACATGATGCTACTCCTGGCAGCTAAGAACTAGCAACTGTGGTTACAATTCACACAAGTTCACCAAAATTGGACAATAGAAGACTGAAAACTGGAACATTCAGATGGTCAGAATCATAAGTAAAAAGAAACCATGGATCCATCCATTTATGTTTTCTTGGCACACGGTGTCATTTAATACTAATTGAGCATTGTTCAAACACCACACCCTACCTGAGTATTGTCGATGACCATATTCATCTTATTATGACCACAATGTACCATTGCTGGCTACTTTCAGCAGAATAAGCAGCCATGTCAAAACAGGTCAAATCATCTCAAACTGGTTTCTTAAACAAGACTAAGTTCTCCTTACTCAAATGGCCTCCACAGTCACCAGACTTCAATCCAATAGAGCAAGTTTGAGATGTGGTGGCACATTAGATGCACATCATGGATGTGCAG
This sequence comes from Parotocinclus spilosoma, assembly GCA_033117975.1. Classification (NCBI taxonomy): domain Eukaryota; kingdom Metazoa; phylum Chordata; class Actinopteri; order Siluriformes; family Loricariidae; genus Parotocinclus; species Parotocinclus spilosoma. Next base: position 14,865 of record JAVSBV010130683.1, read on the forward strand.
CCTATATATCTGCAGCAACTATGTGATGATATCAAGGACCAAAATATACAATACCTAACTATAAAAGCAAATCATATTTTTCAGCTAATGCCTCATTTTACCTTCATAACATGTCTTGGTTAAGAAAGATCCAAAGCCATAGCCTGTGTTATGTAATTCTCCCAGCTTCCATATTACTTCTTTTACCATTTCTACCATTTCCATTAAAACTAAGCAGATGCAAGTGTAGCATCCAGTAATTTTTATGGCCTTTTTTAATTTAGACCTTTTAACCAATCAAAATTAAAAAGATACAATGACTCATTTGCTATCGTAAAACATGTAATTAGTCACTTGCTTAAGCTAAAATTACTCATAATTTAAAATGTAGTGCACTATATAGGGTGTATATTTCACATACAGTGCACTACAAAGTAGTAGAGAGTCTATGTTGATTCACCCCTCCTCTACTTTATCTTGTGGTTATGCAAATGTGTCTAATTTTGGTTTTGATGTGCCAGAGCAGTATACAGCATAGTGAAAATTAAATACCTCCTATTTTTTGTGAGTTGTGTGTATGTGAACCATCTCCAAAACAAACTTGGTGTCCTTGTTTAGGCTACCATGTAGTTGGTGCAGTCGGCAGGTGGAAGTGAAGTTGAAGGTAAGAAATCCTCCAAGCTAAAAACAAGCTGTTATCAAAGTCTATGCTAGTCCTCTGTATTTAGACACCTAGCTATTTGAGCTACTGTAAGGCTTCCTATGAGGTTTGTTTAGATTTGTTGAGGGTGTGACATCCTAATGCCTACAGAATATAGTTCTGACTGTTAAGCCATTGTATTAATCGTTTAAACACTATTTATGTGTGAAAATGGGCAGTGACAACACATTTCTGGTATTTAAACGTTTCAAGTATAACTCTACTGCTCAAAGAAATTAGAGGATACTTCACAATGAAATATCCCATAAAGAAATATCCTCACAATATTTCACAACTGAATGAGATAATGCAGTGTACTGGAAGTGTGCAGGTATCATGGATGAATGAAAGCTCTGTGTTTAAACAGATAGGAAATAAGCCTAGAGAGGCAACATCTGTTTTGTGGTTTTATACTATTGAGGTAAAGTCTATCGCATCTGGGATGTATTATACAGGTTGCTTTCCTGACAGCTGTTGTCCAACGTCACAAGTTTGACAGATTGGCCCTTATTATAACTGGAATTGAGAAATTTGGATGTTATAGCATTAATGCTCTTATGTCACGAATCCTAAATATAATAAAGAGAAAAACTTGCATGCACAATCTGAATTTTCTTTGACCAACTTTTTGTTAGATCTATGTCATTTATAAGTTTTATGGGACTTTTGTTGGCAACATTGTTATACAGAGGGGGAAAGTTTAAAAAATGAGAAAGACAGCTGGCAACATACTTTAAAAAGTCATGCTTTCATGACCATCTGCACTAAATTACTGATTGCAATTGCAATTACTAAACAACACTGGCTACAACCTATGTCAAAAAATACAGAATCACCTCACTTAGAGGATGATCACCCAGCTTTTTTATTTTATCTAAAACTATCCAAATCACAGACATAACAAAAGCATTTTTTTTTGTTTAATAGCTGAACATTCCAAAATAACTGGCTTCATGAAACACACCTCAAACTAATTCTGTTAAACTACACTGTGCACATAAAAATTAAGGGATATTTAAAAATGAATATGACAGGGATCCCACAAGAACTATGTAATGTCATGTTTATTTAATATATAGGTCTATATAGGTATAAAGGTATATTATGTCTAATATATATATCCTTCTCATTTTGTTTAAACTTGCACCAAAGTTTAGATAACGTTTACCGGAAACAACAACCGGCTTTTGGCACACTCAGTGCTGGACTTAATCCTGTCCATTGATGACTCTGTTGCTGGGGACATTCTGTATTTCAATAGCCAAGTTTACCAACTTGTTAGAGTGTGTAAGACTTCCTATTTACTACAAACTGATTTGCATATTAAGAATTTAAGAAATTAAGAATTTAATTTAATTTAATGTTTTGTAATTTGTTTGAGGTATTCTTCACAAAGTCTGAATGGTTTGTTTGTTATTATAGATGTGACTTCATTAGTTAAAAAAAAAAAAAACATAAGCATCATAATGATTAAATGTGCAATGCTGTCCTTCTCATCCATTAGCAATGTTAGTATTCATTTGATTTATGATTTAGTGATGTTATTATTAGTTGGATTAATATTTCATGAATGTTAGCACTGTCGGTAACATTAAACACCGTCACGAGCTGGTGACCCAGTTCTTCAAAAACTGCTTTAATTCATTTTCTTGTCTAATTGCCATAACACCTGCATCAAGATTTCTGAAGACATAAGACTGTGTTTTTGTGGGTTTATATTTCTTCTGGGTACTGTAGTAAAAAAATAGTTTTGGCAGTCGCTTATATTTGGGCTCTAAAATATTTAACTAGCTCTATCGTCAATGTAAAATGACTTCCCAGTTGATATGTAGTACACTATGAAGGTTATAAATACCCTGATTCCAAACTAGTGGAACTGCTATAGTGTACTACATAGGGAGTAGAGAGCAGACTCTGTCATGTCTGTAGGAGGTCCTATTAGAGAGAGAGAGAGAGAGAGAGAGATAGAGAGAGAGAGAAAGAGAAAGAGAGAGTGTGTGCGCGCGCACACACACACACACACACACACACAGACACCATGA
>JAVSBV010130693.1:0-17584 GCA_033117975.1 Parotocinclus spilosoma
CTATTATAATCACTCCCTATGTAGTTTATATCCACTCTTATAATCACTCCCTATGTAGTGCACTATGTAGTGTATATTCACTATTATAATCACTCCCTATGTAGTGAACTATGTAGTGTTTATCCACTATTATAATCACTCGCTATGTAGTTTATATCCACTATTATAATCACTCCCTATATAGTGCACTATGTAGTGTTTATCCACTATTATAATTACTCCCTATGTAGTGCACTATGTAGTATATGTCCACTATTATAATCACTTCCCATGTAGTGCAATATGTAGTGTATATCCACTATTATAATCACTCCCTATGTAGTGTACATCTACTATTATAAACACTTCCTATGCACTGCACTATGTAGTGTATATCCACTAATATAATCACTCCCTATGCAGTGCACTATGTAGTGTATATCCACTATTATAATCACTTCCTATGTAGTGCAGTATGTAGTGTATATCTACTATTATAATCACTTCCTATGTAGTGCACTATGTAGTGCAGGGGTGCCCAACCTTTTTTTAACCAAGATCTACTTTTGAAGTTGATGGCATGCCGAGATCTACCACAAGGGCCAGGCAATAATTTAAACAAGGAACCCCAATTGCAGTTCAAATGTCAAATGTAGTTGTTTTTTTATTTGCACAGGTGGAGAATAAGCAGTAATCTAATAAATGAGGAAACGATCAATGCGTCAAAAATAGGTTGTCAAAACAGAACTTCACAAGAATATTACAAGAACTTCACACTATCTCTAGCTCTCTTAGCCACACACACACACACACACACCAAAACTACAGAAAAGAGCAGTCAAGAAACTCCAGAAAAGGCTGGGCAGTCAAAAAACCCAAATCTAAAAAAAATGAAAAAATTCCAAAACACACACACACACACACACACACACACATACAATAACTATAGAAAAGATAACTTTAAAGCAGAAAGGAGGAGAAGATAAGTCCAATATTTTGAAATGCTAAACTTCACTGGGCAGTGGCACTGGCAGGGAAACCGGCAGATGAATTCAAATTAAACTGGAAAACAGATAAAAATCGAAATATACTTTTCTAAGTATATGGATATGAATATATGTAATTCAAGATGGTAACGTACTCTTCTAAGTACAGTATATGGATATGAATAGGCCTATGCCTAATTCAAGACGAGAATAATGATTTAAAAAAAAACACTTCTCTACCTTAGTGGGACTTCTGGCACTGGGAGGAGTCAGCTAGCTTCTCATAATCCGGGCAGTAGGAGCTGAGCGCCAACCTTAAACAGGCCGCGAGGTGGTCATCAGTCAATGTGGTTCTGTACTTCGACTTGATTATTTTCATATGTGAAAAGGCAGACTCACACAAATATGTTGATCCAAAAAGGGAAGTTATATTCAGTGCACATTGTCTGAGGCTTGGATACCTTTCTTCCAGCAGCAGATTCCAAAATTCACCACTTATGCCATGTGTTGCTCTGGATTTAATCTCAATGTCATTTTGCAGTGTGAGAATTTCATTCTCAACAGCACTGGCGTCCAGGCTGAAGAGTGTGGCTACTTTGGACGTAATGCAATCCACATCAACATGTTTCCCAAATGGAAAGCATAAAAATTGAGCTACGGGCTCAACGGACGCAAAGTCAGTAAACCGGCGCTCAAACTCCGACAGAATGTTTTGGATTTGTTGCTCATAAGGAGCAAGTTCCACACTGCCTTTGCCCTGACGGCGGAGCTCTGCCTCCATGTGCGGAAAGTTCCTTAGATCACACTTTTGCAACCTGCTTAACAGCAGCCGTAACTTCGTTTTAAAGGTGTTAACTGAACTGATCATGTTGACGATGTGTTTTCCTTTCCCCTGCAGCTCGAGATTTAAGTCATTGATCTTATTGGTGACATCGGTCAGAAAAGCCAAATCAGTGAGCCACTGACCGTCCTCTAGCTGAGTATAAGCAGCAGCATGGGTTGTTGAATGTTTAAGGAACTCTTTAATTTCGGGCAAAAGTTCCAAAAATCTTTCGAGGAATCTGCCTCGGCTCAGCCACCTGACGTCGGTGTGCAGCAGTAGATCGGTGTGGTCGGTACCTGTCTCCTCGAGCTGGGCACGGAATAAACGTCTCTGTAAACTCCTGGCCCGAACAGAGCACGCGATTTTCGTTGCCACGTCCATGACATCCTTCATATTTAAAATCTTCCCGCACAGCCCTTGTTGGTGAATGATGCAGTGGTAGCTCAAAAAATCGGGAAAAGATTCCGATAGTTTGCACAGAGCAACGAATCCAGCAGTACGCCCAACCATAGATGGAGCCCCATCAGTTGTAATAGATGTCATTTTGAAGAGAGATAAATGCGACTTACTGACGAACTCCATAAAAGTGTCAAAAATATCCGACCCTCTTGTGTGCCCTTTTAAAGGCAAAATGGTAAGAAGCTCTTCTTTTGCCGTCATGTCAACAAAAACCATGCGAATGAAAACACATAACTGCGCCACATCCACAGCATCAGTCGATTCGTCAAATTGTAGGGAAAAACAAAGGCAGGTGTCAATGTCATTTCTCAGCTGCTGTTCAATGTCCTGTGACATGGTCTCGCACCGCCTTGTAATGGTGTTCCTGGATAGCTGCATTTCTTGAATAGACGACATGATCTCTTTTTTGTTTTTAAATTCAGCAAAAAGTGCATCTGCGGCCTCCACAAATGCTTCTTTAAAAACTTCACCATCTTTAAAACATTTCTTTCGCTTTGCCAGAACTCGGCTAACACGGTAAGACGCTACCGTGGCAGCTTTACTCCTATTAACAGGTCTCGTGAACACTGCCTGCTTTGCGGCTAACTGTCTCCTCAGTTCAATTACCTTTTCGGTTCGTAGAGCTGATTTCACGGGGAAATCATTAGCATACCTCTTGTGAACTGTGAGAAAATGCCGCTCCAAATTCCCCTTCTTCGGAATGGCCACAGTAGCACAACAGATCAGACACACAGACTTTGAATTAGAATAAGTAAAAAAGTAGTCCTCTTCCCACTCGGGATGAAAGTGATAATTTTTAGCTTTTTTGGCTCCCGCCATTATCTCTTCCACTATACCCGATTACAACCTAGCAGCCGTGGCAAACCATACCCAGCATGCACCAGAAAAGCAGAAAAGGTTGTGTCAATAATTATTTAGATTTTTTATTTTATTATTATGAAAATACATACTGGCCTCTCATGAACGATGGTTTGATTAGTGTTTTTATTTTATTTAATTCATTTATTTTAATTTATTTAAAAAATTTTTCAGGTCAGAGCCTTAAATACATGGTTACATGGTAACACTTCTCGCGATCGACTAAAACTCCGCCCGCGATCGACTGGTAGACCGCGATCGACTGGTTGGGCACCCCTGCTGTACACGTTCTTTGGTCCGATTAAGTGGAATTTTGGTCCAAATAAGCGACTAACATTACAAGTATATAATAGGATTTGTTTTGGTACTTTAAGATTTGGTCCGAATAAGTGGGTGGTCCCATTAACCGGTGGTCCCATTAACCGGTGGTCCTATTAACCGGAATCGACTGTATTGGAAAAATCATGAAGAGAGTCATAAAACTCACATTTTCTTACCAAGGTCATTAATTGCAAGGCAATAATCTAGTACATTGTGCTGAATTTTAGTTGCACTGACTATAACAAACAGTAGATATACCTAATATCTATAACAGATACAAAAAATGCTGACATCACTGAATGCTGTGTATCATTACCAAAAAGTGTTATATTTGTTTTAAGATTCCATCCAAATATGTACTTTTATCTTTACTGTAAACACATTATTAAATTAGCTTCATCAGTTATTTTATATAATCAATATCACACTGATTACACAAAAATTGGGGATATTTCATTAAAATCCCTAAATGAAATTTTGGTGAGTAGTATATTAAATACTATAATCGCTTAACATCTTTAAAGCAATTTGACACTGAATGTACAGCTACCGAGCTGTCATAAGCCAGGATCTAACTGGTAACTGTGCAAACCGAACTTCTCATTTATTAATTTGGAAAACAATTTTTTCCAAAAAGCAGCACGGTAAAAGCTTTGCTCAAGGGTACCAGTATCAGCCTTGCCAAGCTAAGATTTGAACTCACTACATTCCACTTAGTAGTTCACCTCTACATAGCTCTGATGAATACATTATCAAAACAGCACTACTGCTCATCTGGCAAATGAAACATTGTCTCCCTTCCCTGTTAAGTGATCTATCCATAAGCTTTGAGAAAAGTTGTAATGTCCACGGATAAGCAGACTTACTAACCAGTTCAACAAAGAGCATACAAGGAGAATGTACCAACCTCCAGGCATGACATGGCCAACATCCTGCACAGTGAGAGCAGAGTTCTTGTCCTCTGTGTTGACTCTGATAACTCCATGACTCAGGCCTGTCATGGAGAGCACAGCCCGGGCTGGAAGGGCTGCACCAGGGACACCAGGTCTGCAGAAAGACAGAGAGATGGAGTGTCACTTTCTGTTTTATTCTTCAGCATTTCCTTTATAAAGTTCCTACTAATTCTACAAAGTACCAATTTTTGCCGGTGAGCCTAATTCAAAGGCTTTATCAGTTTAATCCCCTGTTCAAATAATAACAAGGTAAATAGACTAATGACACATGTATGTGATTATCTTAGGTGTCTCTGAGCCCAGATTGATGCCACTTATGGACATGGTTAACATTTACATTTACATTTCCAGCATTTAGCAGACGCCCTTATCCAGAGCGATTTACAATTGATACACACTTACAATCCAAGCAGTTGTGGGTTAAGGGTCTTGCTCAAGGACCCAACTGTGGCAGCTTGGCAGAGGTGGGATTTCAACCCTGGACCTTCTGGACACATCATTTCCTTCTGGTCCAGAGTCCAGTGTCTTAACCACTAGGCTACCACAGTCCCCAACATGAGGCTGCTTTATTGCACAGTAAAATCTGAAGTGCCATTTGTAAACATAACTCCATATTTTAATTCTTGACAAAGATTTGCCAAAGTAATCCCTTGCCCATGTGGTTATATCAGCTATTAATGAACATCAACTCCTGATGCAGTGCCATCTGAGGGATCACAGATCATGGTTGTTTCGTTTAAGTTTGCGCCCTTGCCCTTAATGCCTTGAAATTCCTCCCAATTCCTTTGATTTCTCGATCCATCTTTGCTTATTGAAGGTTCAGACTTTCTATGATGCTGCATTTGTACAAAGTCACGATTACAATCACCTGTATGAAATCACATAATTATTTATAACAAATAAAATGAAGTCGATCAGACAGGTTCGTACTTTCTCCAATGAAATAAAAGTCAAATCAAATGTACGAAAAACTGTATGTTTCTTATATGGTATTATCTATGCAAAGCATATCTCTATAATTACATTAATATATTCTCATGTGCCCTGTACTTTATAGAACACTTCTGTGAGAACCACATAACCACTATTCTGCCTCCCCAAAAAAGGGCCTCCCATTGGATAATTACTGCATGGGTGATTATTTTTCAGCTGGTAACAAGTTACTTAACCCTTATTGATGCATTGAGTTTCTTCTTATTTGTTAAATAACTATGTCGACCACATCCTGTGAAAAAATGTTAATCTGTTTCAGAAGGGTCAAATTATGGACATTGCTGAAACTACTCAAATCTGTCCAGGGCATAGTTAAAAAGTGGACGGACAGTGGGGAAATGTTATCTTTGGGGAAGGAATGTGGTCGCAAGAATATCTTGAAAGATTGTGGTCAGCGATCACTTAAACATTTGGTGAAATTAAATTGCAGTACAACAACAGTAGAACTCAGGAATATGTTAAACAGTGAAGTAAGAGCATTTCCAAACAAATAATGTAACAAGAACTGTAAGGATTGGGACCAGACAGCTGTGTAGCCTTGAGCTTTCACACATAATTCACCAGGTAGCCTCTGCGTACGTGTGCTGTGTGTGAACAAAAGGAAACAACTTTCCCATGGGTCATGACACGGTTTACCAACATACTTGTTGTTGGCGAATATTGTATATGTATATGTACAGTATCTTACTAAAGTGAGTACGCCCCTCACATGTTTGTAAATATGAAAAAAGAAACTGATGGTAAAGTGGAGACCTTCGTATGGCCACTGTCATAGCTTCTGGTGAGGTTGCACATGGACAGATGACCTCTGGCTTCAGACCGTGAGTCTGAAACACGTTCAAAAATGCATCGCATGATGACACAGACCCTAAGATAGATAAAAAGATTTTTTTTTCAAAAACATTTTAGTATTTGTCCTCAAAACAACTTGAATTATTATTATTAATTGTCCAATGGCCTAATTAGCACTTCTCACAGGGATTGGCTCCATCAGCGACGATAAGCATGCGGAGCGAGGCCAGGCTAATGTCTCGTTGCTCTTTGTGTGCCATCATGGCCCAATGCAGATCTCGGCACTTCACCAAGGCAACACGCGCTAAGGAAACACAGCAAAGACAGTTATTGTACTACTGTATTGTATACATCTGTGTATGCAGGAGCTTTGTTGGTACCTTTGTTTATGTGAACCCGTTGAACCCATGATAAAGGACAAGCCTTCATTACTGCATATGGAACACTGATGGTGTGAATGCGGTTCATGATGCTCTGAAACACACAATGCACATAGATGCATTTTCTGAAAAAGATGTGCCCAGCTTGCCTTAGAAGTGCATTGTTAGTTCTCTAAAATACATGCTGAACGCTAAACACCACAACTTATTTTTCACTATAAACACCGTGGGTAGCACCGCTGCCTCACAGCAAAAAGGTCCCGGGTTCAGTACCAGGGTGAATTGGTCTGGGTCCTTTCTGTGTTGAGTCTGCATGTCTTCCCCGTGTCTGTGCGGTTTTACTCTGGGTTTACTTCTCACACAGTCCAAAGACATGCAAGTTAGGTTAACTGGCCCTTTAAAGGTGAAAGTGGCCCTGAGTAGGTGTGCCCTACGATGGATTGGCGCCCCGTCCGGGGTTGTTCCTAGCCCTTTGGCCCAGAGTTGCAAGTTAGTGGACGGATGGATGGATGTAAACACTGTAGAAAGTGTTTTTACCAAGTGATAATAAACATAAATGCGCGTAAATAAGAGTAAACAGAAATTAACGCTTCTGGGTCAAGTTAATTTCATACTCGTTCGAAGTAAACTCAACCTAGGAGCCTAAAAGTAACCCAGAAGTTAGTGCAAAATAGTGAATCCAGGCTTGGAAAATGTTTTCTCTGTCTAAATGGACTTTTAGTCATAGGTGCTTCTATGAAGACTAAATTGGCACACTTGACAGCCTTCAAGGCGAGGGATCACCTTACACCCTTAAAATGCAACTTAAACAGACTGGCGGTGACTTTGGCTCACGCCCTCTGGCTGGCCCAAGGTCGGTGTGCTACGCCACCATGACAGACAAACTTCACCTCACCAGAAGCAGGTTACAAACCATTGTGATTGAGCATCTACCAACTTAGCCACCATGGTTCATAACCTGCCTCTTGCTTTTAAAGATTTTTCTGTCTGTTTCGAGCAGTGTAGCGAGGGTTGCCAGAGGGTGTAGGCCCACCTCATCGCCAGTGGGTTTCGTAGTAATGTTCCTGGAATCCAAAATCCCTGGACTTCGCTCTTTGTCTGTTTCTGTGTTCGCCTCGCCAGGGAAATGACCCTTCCTTCGAGGTAAAAACACAATGTCACTTTGATGGCACGAACACAAACACAAACACACACACAAAACATGAATATCGCACAATATTGCAGCATACACTCATACTTACCGTGAGAACGCCATGCCATAGACCCATGTCCTTCTTAAAATCCAGAACATTCACCAGTGTTTCACCTGAGCGTGCACACACACACACACACACACACACACACACACACACACACACTGAACTAACTGAACAAGGCTTTAATTTGGCTGTGTACAACCTCAAATCAGAAAAAGTTGGAACAGTATGGCAAAAGCAAATAAAATAAACATGATATTCCATAAATGTACCTTAAGTTTTATTTTATTACAGTATATTTAATGGTTTGTCTGGTCAACTACTTATTTTGTTATAAAACACCCATGCTTGCAACACATTCAAAAAAACTTGCTACAGTGTAAAGTTAGGGCTAAAAAATCTAGAGATGATTGAAAATGTGTGGAGATTTTTGAACAACAAACACATACTGTTGCACATCTTGTTGCAGACATGTTTGCAATAAAAATCAGACAAAATAACATCATCATTTGTGCTAAACTGTCTTTAAGCATTGTGGGAAGACATGGCAACTTTACAAGTGGTGGTAAATGCTTTAAAGGCCCAACTTTTGTGTTACAGGCCTGAAATGTAAAAATGGATGTTTGTTAATACAGGAAATTAAATTGAATAGTCAGCAATTAAATAAAAATCATAGTAAAGCTAAGAAATGTTTTTTTCATTTGCTTCTTACAGTGTGTGTTGACCTTCATAAGTTAAGAAATGGCAGCAGTTGTGACAAATTTAGCTAGAGAATTACCCACGTTTATTTTGCAACGTGGGGAGGATGGTAAGTGAAGCAAAAAAACAAATAAATTGTCAATGTGGAAAAATTACACCAAGGTTCCAAAACTACATTTATAGCATTAAGCAGACGAATTTAAGTGACATAATGGTTTAAAATTCCTAAATTTCCATTATTACTAACTATTAGTCTATTATTACTATGTGCCATAGTAACGCCCACAAACTGGGTGTTTCTTGTCTTGGTAAATAAAAATGTAAAATAAAAATATGGACCAATAATAATCCAAAACAGCCAAGACATGACAAATCAAACTATGTGTATCCCTAGACAGGGACATTCCAATAGGCCCTGAAATCCCTACTCAGGAAAAACCTGGCATCCTCAAATGTGCGAATTGTGTACATACAAAGGCTGATTTTCTACCTGAATACGGAAGTACAATTCCCAGATTATCCCTTGCTGTATCTTCTTAATTAAAGTGCTGAATTGTCACCCACCGACTAATACTGTCTAGATTAAACAAGTTCTCAGGCTTAAGATGGAGTTGTTGCCATGGAGGATAAAACTTACCCTCACAGTAGTTACAGGCCTGTGTGAGGGCCTGGCAGTGTGTTAACATGGCAATTTTTGACACAGCGACGCCCATTACTGTGCCCTCCTTACTCGCCTTGTACTAAGACAAAGAGAACAAAAGGGTAAGAAAATGAGAAATGCTCCAACCCAGTTATACTCAGATAGAAACACAGATTAGACATACCTCGATATATGCAGTGTCTGTGTTAGCTGTTGGAATATGAGGCTGCCAATCTTTTGAGGGTTTGGTGAGGTACTTGGAGTCAGTGATTACCCACTTGAGTCGTGGCCAGCCTTTCAAAAGCAAAAGAACAACTATAAAGCCATTCCCTCATAACAACAGCTAATTATAGAGGACAGCCTGTTCACTATGACTAATTTACCAAATGCAGTGTGCAAAGCCACTACCATGGCCAAGGGCATTGCTCTATTTACTGAGCATGTTACCAGATGACTGGAGACACAGCTTGCGTGTTATTTATCAAATCATTAGACAACACAAGTATTTGATCTACTGCCATGATATCACTTTATTTTAATTTCCTGAACAAATAATCAAAGTTTACATGCATTTATGTACTGTGTCTAAATGTGTCTGTTAGTGATTTGAAGTTAGTACTTCTAATAAAACCATTCTGCACAAGCTGCAATTCTGGTAGCATTACTTCTAGTCTACATAAAATCTAGTTATATGTTATAAGTACATTATGTAGAATATGTTTCATATTATCATCAATGGCATATCGGTATGACTTTAAAAAAAAATTGTTTCACATTTGTCTAAAAAAGAGTGTATCTGTCATATCTTTTAGATAAATTGTTTTTTGTATGTATGTAGCCAGATGTTATTAATTAAATGCAAACCTGTGAAACCGATTAAAGAGGTTCCACAATATTAAGGACGTAAGATTGTTAGGACGTAAGATCTTTCTTAAGATGAAAAGCGTGAAATAGTGGTCTTGCAAACAACTGAAATTTTGTGAAAACATGAGAAATCGTAAAACTGTAAAGGGTCTCAGCACAGAAGAGTTTACTCTTAAAAGCACATTAAGGAAAGTTCCTCTCAGACAAATAAGTAACATTAAAAAAGGCAGCTAGAAAAGAAAACTGTTGAGCAAACATGCATTTGAATCTGCTTGTGTCTGTGGAGATACTATGTAGTATTGGAGGCTGACACTTGTAAAGCTTACAAAGCTGTGTTTCGGCTACGCTTAAATAAAGCTCATTATAGAACTTTTTGCATTCATTAGGATCCACTGAATTCTCATATCATCATTTTGAACACATGTTGTGTTCTTTTCAAAATATTGATTGTCAATATGACATTATCAGTACTTGTAGTACTTGTAGTAACATCCATACTGTAATTACTTGTGTAAGCTTGTGTAATAAAAAAATATGTAAGCATACTTAAAAACAAACAAACATAAATGACATGTGCATAATTAGTTGGAACACAGTGCAAACTACACTCCATATTACTTTCTGTCATTTAGTTTATTAAAGCAGGCATTAAATCTGAGCATTAAAAGAATCAGATCATGTTACTAGTGAGCATACAAACAGTACCTTTAAACTGCAGTATTTCACCAGCTGGTGTCTTTGGTAAGCCCTTCAGACAAATCTCACTGGTCAGAGCCAGACTCACACTACAGCTCCCCAACAAGAAGCCAACCTGACTGCTGCCTGCATCCTGTACAAAGTACACACACACACACACACACACACACACACACACACACACACACACACACACAGTATACGTTACACACATGTTTGAACATGGAGGTGTATGGCATATTATCTCTATAGAGCCAGGCAGATTTGAATGAAAAAAAAAAAATCTTTAGTTTTTCACTACCTTCTGCTGAACATGTTCTAGTGAACCACAATTTACCGTCGAGTGGGTTAAGAAAAAAGATGTTGTGCATTTTATTTATGTCATAATGTAAAATCTAAACTTACATGGATTAAGAAATCCTTTAGATTATTGCAGTTCTATTTAGCTAATTTCTCTACAGTTATTGAGTCAGCAATTAAAGTTAGGTAAAGTTATTCTAGTGGTGCTGTCATCTCACAACTCCAGTGATCCCTGGCTTGATTTTTGGTCCAGCCTGTATGGAGTTTGCATAGTTCCCCTGTGCCTGTGTGTGCTTTCTAAAGTTACTCTGCTTTCCTTTCACATTCCCACTTATTTGGTCAGTTTGTCTCTCCAAGTGTCCCAGTTTGAGTGTGAGTGTGTGTGTACGTGTGTAGTGCGATGGATCGGTTCCTGTTTTAGAGTGGGTTACTGCTTTGAAACATGTGCTACAGATCCCCCAGCTCTAGATTAAAGGGTATGAAAATTAAATGATAAGGACCATGCATTCTATGTTTAAAATGTGCATTCTGAATGCCAACTAACTCCAGCCATTTTATTTGTGTTTGTTTTAACTTATAGTTTAGCCTAATACATTCATGTAAGATTAACGATTTGCTAAAATAAATGCACTAAAATAAAAGTTATTTTGATGGATTATTGAAACCTGTTGTTCTAAGCACTGAACAATATGCTTTGTAAATAAAACATCATGTACAGTGGATGTACCAGGATAATGCACTTACTTTGCGGGACAGGGGTACCTCTATGGGCACTGGAATGACCTCTGCCAATAGACAGCCATAAAATGCCACCCAGAACATCCCAGGGTCACTGTTTGGGTAAACTAGAGCTACCTAGGATTAAGTAAAATCACAGTTATTCAGCATGCACGGTCATTTCCAGAATTCAATATCAGTGGAATTTTTTAGCAGTTAACATGGAACATGGTTTCTCTCACCCGGTCTCCTGGTTTGAGCACTTGCTCATTCTTGGTTCCCAGTTTATTGAGAAGGGTGTAGGCAAGTTTTACACTACGACTCCACAGTTTCCCTATAAAACACATATCAACACATATCAAGACTATATAAAACTTCTAAACAACTTTTAAACAAAGAATCTGTATATATGAATGTAATATATATATATATATATATATATATATGTAAATATATATACACACACACACAGTCGTTTCCAGTTAATCGGACTACATCGGGACGTGATCGTTTTGGTCCTAATAACCGGTTGGTCCGATTAAACGAACATGCCCTATATTACAAGACATGACGTACTATGTAACATATTAAATGTTTATTTAACCTTAATTGTGCAACTTACACGTATAGAGAACGTACAAACAAGAACTAGTGTTACTTACCAACTTTGTTCATTAAAAAATAAATTTGCAAACAAGTTTTTTTTTGACGTGCTTTTGCTGTGGCTAAGTGGCAACTTGTGGCTTTTTTTTGTACTAAATAGAAATGTTAGGCAAAGACCTGTAGGTGGCAGTAGAGGGCTGGGGAGAAACTCGGGAGTTTTCGGGTAGTGATGCCAGAGACGAAGAGTTTGTTCACGGATATTACATAATGTATACATTCTTTGGTCCGATTAAGCGGAATTTTGGTCCAAAAAAGCGAATAACATTACACGTATATAATAGGATTTGTTTCGATACTTTAGGATTTGGTCCAAATAAGCGACTGGTCCCATTAACTGGTGGTCCCATTAACCGGAATCGACTGTATATGACAATGCAAATGAAGCCTTAGATACTGAAATCACACTCATGTCTACCTGTAAAGTAAGCTAACAATGTTTATTCGCAGTTGTCTGTTACTATGGCACGTCAGGAGTCCATGCCAGAGTTTTTCGAGCATGAAATATAAAACTGATAGAGTTGAGAGTTGATTTAGCATCATCTTAAACCAGAACAACTTTTTATTACAGCATGAAACGACGAGAAAACAGACCTTTAATTGAAAGACTGCGAACAGTGTGGCTCTCGTTGTCATTGGGATACACGGTCTGATGGAGAGACTCCTCCGTGACCGCCATAATCCACACCATCAGGTTTGTGGCAAGGGTTAACATCAGTCCACATCTGAAGACACAGAGTGAGATGCCCAAAATAGTGCATACTATTCATATTAAACAACACCAAATGCAGTGGCCTATGCAGTGTACTAATAATGGACATTGTAGGTCAGTGATGACATAATGATCAGAGGGTAAATTCCATTGTTGTTGGGAGGGACAATCAAAAGATCTAGCTCTAGAGCAGACCCTTAAGGTGCAACACATGTACTGTTGTATTTTAGTATGTTCACCTTTACAAAGAACAGCCTGTAGATGGTGCACTGTATACGGTCATAGATTTTTAAGTGCATTAAGTATGGATCTTAATTAAAAACCATCATGAGGACACTTTCACAATGAATATGCACTGTAGTAATTAAATAAAGTCTTACTGGCCTTATCTCAGTGTCTGCTCTATTAGCTTTACTACAGCATATTTGGAGCTTCATCCAGATCGATTTACAATTGATACGGTCTTACAATCCAAGCAATTGTGGATTAAAAGTCTTGCTCAAGGACCCAACTGTCCATAGTTCAGGGTCTTACCCACTAGGCCACCACAGTCCCACCTTAAGTAGATCTAAACCAAACTAAATCAAGCCAAATGTTCTTCAAAAATACTTATAAATACTTAAAAAATAATTATACTTTTAAAATTCATTACCATCTATCCATTATAACAGTATACAATGAAATGTGTGCTGATTTGGGTGATGGTAGGCAGCGTGCCAGTCCACTGTGAGGCATTATGTAATGCATACTGCTACAACTCGTTTAAGACCAAATAGTTTTGTGACAATAATGGAGGATCTCTCTGTTTCTCCTGATAAGGAGGGGTATGCCCCCTGGCCCTCCAGGATTTCCTCCTCTGACTACAACTAGGGGGATATTTCAAAATGTGTCTCATTTGATATTAAAAATTCTTGAAGTAACAGTTACACCCACCTCTGATCCTCAGACCATATTTACATTTAACAAGCAGTTTATTAAAAACACTACACTACTACACACTCGGTAAACTCTAGATTTTTCAGGGAGTCTTTCTTGCTGTGACTTGCTGTTCCCATTCTATCAAATCCCAAAGGTCTTGTTTTAGATTTAGATCTGGTGACTGGGAAGGCCACTGAAGAACTCAATTTCATGTTCATGACACAAATTTGAGATTATTGTCTTTGTGACATGGTGTATTATCATTCTGAAAGTAGCCATTATAAGATGGATCAAATGCATCTCTTAAAGGACACACCTGGTCAGCAACAATACTCAAATAGACTGTGGCATTCAAGCCATGATTGATTGGTATTAACAGGCCCAAAGGGTGCCAATAAACCATTTCACAATAGTATCACATTCTGTAAACTGTATACTAGTGTTTGTTACAAATGTCTGATCCAGTATAAGCTTTCAAAAGTTAAAGATCTTACCGTGCATAATCCCAAATCCCAAATCTATCACACAGATTCATTTTTTTAATCCACTACACTTACACTCACCGAGTTATATTCCATTGCACTTGCACACAGTCCTTGGCATGAATCCAAAGAAAATAAGTCTGCAATGCAGGGAAAAAACGTCAGAAAAAAAGATTCACAAAACAGTCCAATGTTTGGAAGCAAGTGGCCACCTCACCTGCACCAGAATAAACAGGGCTTGTACGACCGGGAAGACGATTTTCACAGGGGATTCACAGTGCGCATAACCCACGTAGACTGCGATCTTAAAAACATCCATGATTAAGCTGCAGATTCCGAACAGCACCAGCCCACCTGAGAAAAGGACATTATTTAAACACAAAGCTCATATAACACCAAATACAGATAAATTATATAGAATTCTACATTTATTAAGACTAAACTATACAACACGAATAAAATCATCTTATAATAACATTGGTCCTAATTTTGTAGTCAACGTACTACTTATTGTTCCTAAACAGTACACCTGTGATTTAAACTACAATTAAAAGAGATTATAGGAACGTATTTAATTATTAATTACTTAATGATTTAGTTAATTCCAGTTAGATAATTGACACCAAATCATTCTTTGTACTTATTTGGCTATGTCTGTAATGGGCCCTTAATCAAGTCAAGTCAAGTTCAATTAATTTCTGTAGCGGTTTTTACCATGAGCAACTGTCCCAAAGTTGCTTTACAATATATTCTCTTAAAAGACCAATTCCAAATTGAGCAAGCCTAGGGCAACAGTGGCAAGGAAAAACTCCCTGAATACAGAAAGAAGAAACCCTTATGGGGGGACTCAAAAAGGGACCTGTTCTGAATGTGTGGCCTGGATGATGACTGAAATAATTCAGTTTTTATTAATAGTAAGATTAAATAAATAATAATAATCAAATTAAATAACAATTTAAATGGCAATTAAATTAATCAATGTAATTATTTAATAATCAATTTGACTTAATCACTGTTCTCTACACTCTAATACAATAACATCACTATATAACAGGTATATTATGTCATTCTTATGATTGGTGAATGGTGCATTCGTGCATCCGTTCTCCACTCTGTCAGCACTTCAGGCTGGTAGTATTGGTCTAATGATGAGGGGGAAATTCCATGGGGCCCCCTAATCAGCGGTTCCCCTTGTAGGGGCTGGTCCCCTACCGCCCCGTCCTCGGAGAATTAATTCATGGATGCTTCTCTCTGATATACCTAATTAAGTGCTATACATTTCAGTCAGTAATGTACATGTTTACAATAGTTTTCTGACCATATAAATAGAAGGATGGCGAAGCTTATTGAAAGATTAATATGTCCATTTTTGGAAATACTCTATAATATATTATAATAGCCTATTCATATAAACACATCAACAGTAAACTTAAGTAAGGCTTTATCGAAAAAAATTTGCAGCCTCTGTGTGATGTTTTTACCTTGGGGGTTTTTTTCAGTAAATTATTTGTTTTTTATGATTAATGTACTCACTGAAATTAAACCTGTATATTTGTCTTTTTAAGACACAGGGGAATGATTTAACTAATTTATGTATATACACAAATACATTACACAATGTTGTTGTACTGTAAAATGTTCACTCTATCATATTAGTCTACACCCATCAGATCATTAATTATTAACTAATCGATATATTACAATAATACACATCCTCAAATTGAGTTTTCGTTTTGGTGTGCCGCCCCAAAATTTTCAGTGGCCCCATCTGGCCACCCCTATGAAGAATTTCTGGGGGTGCCACTGCCCCTAATCCCAACTGAGCATTGTTTAAACGCTACAGCCTACCTGAGTATTGTTGCTGGCCATGTCCATTGCCTTTATGGCCACAGTGTACCATCTTCTGATGGCTGCTTCCAGCCTGTCACAAAGCTCCAGTCATATCAAACTGGTTTCCTGACCATGACAAACCGTCCCCACAGTCACCACATCAGAAAACAATAGAGCACATTTGGGATGTGGTTAGAATGGGAGACTCACATCATAGATTGGCAGCTGGTCTGCAGCACCTGCGTGATGCTCTCACATCAATGTGAGCCAAAATATCTGAGGAAAGTTTCCAGCATCTTGTTGAATCCATTGTTAAATACCAGCGCCTTGTTGAATTGGTAACACTTAATTAAAATGTTTTTTTACACTTCGTCGTTTTAGTTCTCTCCACCTATTTACATACACAGCACGAGACCTACCTCTAAGCCACACGGGCCCCGCGTGGAAGTCCTTGTAGAGCACGGCCTCCTCTTCGCGGCACGTGTAGACCGTATAGAAGATCATCCAGGCGATGGTGGCTGCCAGCAGGACCACCAGGAAGAGCTGCAGGTGCACGCTGGTCAGGTAGTGCTCATTAAACACACTGCCGCCCACAAACGCGCAGCCGAGCACCAGCACATTAACCAGCACCGCTGCGGACAGAAACAAGCCCCAGCTGCGGCCAGAGTCCCGCCCTGACTCACAGGCAGACGGAGCAAAGCTGCCCGAGCGCGTTCCCCATCCAGGGACCATGTGCGCGCCTTGCTCCACCGTGGAGATGGGAGTTCCTGCGATCTCCAGCTCGTCCTTTACGCTCATCTTACTGACCTCAAAACAAAAGCCGTGATAGCTCAGGTTCAGTTCATGCACCCTCAGCTCGCTTAAATTCATTTTCCTGGGTTAACAGAGGTGGAATCAAACACGCACAGTGCACTCACACAACACAACTCATCAGTGACCAACAGGTAACACACATGGTGCCTTTTCCCTAAATATAACCCTTGTTCACGTGACTAACTGCATGAGGGGCTAATAACTCATCATGCCAGGTATTCAAAGGAAAGTAGGTAGAATTGGAAGTTATATGGAACAATTACAGCAGTTATCTGTTATCCATTATTAAAAAAAACAACTATCTGTTTTGCTTTCTCTAGAGCTAATCTGAATATTTGATATCTGATAAGATATTAGGTGTATTTGTCAGGAAGAAAGAAGACCAAACACTGGCCAAAGGATCATCTGACCAGATCTGATCCAAAAGCTTTCTCAGAAGATCCACAAAAGAAATATGTGGCAATAATTAAAAATAAGCACACACAGCAAATGCTAAATAACTTCACGTACTGT
>JAVSBV010130712.1:0-17578 GCA_033117975.1 Parotocinclus spilosoma
TATTTGATCACTTATTTTTTGACATTTTAGGGGAAGCTGAGCTTCCCTTGCAGTCTTAGAGCAATCGCCACTGATATCTAGCCTCATCAGCCTCCCTGCAATAACCTCAACCATAGAAGCATTCAGCCCTTAAAGCTCAGCAACAACGTTGGACCCATGGCTAAAAAACATTTGATCTTTCCACTCACTTAGCCATTGTGCATGGTTTTCATCATCAGTGTGTGTTTCTTGTAGAAAAATAACATTCACTTTCTTAGTTTTTAAATGTTCAAATAAGGTAGTTCTTTTCATAACATCACGGCACCCATTTACGTTCAAAGAACCGAGTGTGATACAAGCCATGATGTACAAAAAGAATGTGGAAGCTATACACAATGCCATGAACAGAACTATTTTTCAGGATGCACTTTTCTTTTAACAGTGCTCATTATGTTCTTTAATCTGTATCATTTGGGTTTATCCAGTTCATTCAGAGTTGCTTTCCTCATTGCAGTTGTACATGAATTTAGAAACTTTTTAAAATCAGGAAAATAATCTTCAATACACGGTTTACGTTGTCCTTTAGTTATGTCTAGGAAGTGGTTAATGTGTTTAAGTGAATATAGTTTAGCCATACCTGTACCAGAACTGAACTATACTGAAGCTTGAGAGTCTGTCCCATCAAACTCATCTGACAGACTCTCCATGTCCTCATAATCATACTCATCAGCTACTGACCTGGTGTCCAGTTCAGCGTGGTGTGCAAAGCCCTGGCTCAGCTCCGGTCCTCCCCCCTGTGCCCCGTCAGTCTGAACGGTGCTGACAGTGCCGGGTCTGTGCCCTGTTCCTTCAGCCTGTGCCCGTTCCTCAGTGGGCCATGCATCGGTCCCAGTGCTTGCACTTTTTACCGATACGGTATATTACGGCTGAGTTTCATCCTCATTTTCACGGGCCTGTGAAGTCAGAGCCGCACACTCAGTGTTGGGCTCAGCGCGCGCGCTACTTCCCTGTGCGGATTGTTCCGGCCTATCTCCGGCCTCGCTCTCGTGCACTTGGGGAGCCAAAGCTGCACGCTCAGTGCTTGGTTCTTTGCACGACTCGTGTACGGTGCCGCCGTCACCCCCCGCGCTGTTCATCCCCGGGTCACTCTGCTGAGTCTCGGTTATAGGACAGGATTGTCTGGTGTGACCGTGTCCACCACATTTAAAACATTGCATGGTTTTAGAGCTGATAAAGATCGTACAGTTGCTACTTCCTACTGTTAGATTTACGGAGATATTTGATGGGTCATGCTGTGAGTTTAAAATCATGGACGTTTGCCGTCTAAACGACATAATGTGTTTGACCTCCGGGTTTTTACAGCCGAGAGAGATCATTTTAATTGACCCAATTACTTTACCGTAATGTTTTAAAATTTTCTCAAGTTGATCATTCGGCATCACGGGTGGGACAGGTGGGACAAAACAACTCGTTTGGATGGACTGGATAAAGGCAAGACGGGTATGAATTCACCTCTGATAACGATGCCTTTCTCTATCAGATCGTTCACCATTCCCACATTAGATAGAA
Organism: Parotocinclus spilosoma; assembly: GCA_033117975.1. NCBI lineage: Eukaryota > Metazoa > Chordata > Actinopteri > Siluriformes > Loricariidae > Parotocinclus > Parotocinclus spilosoma. Next base: position 1,549 of record JAVSBV010130712.1, read on the forward strand.
AAACCACAATCGCTTTGTTCAGTCTGGAGGCAGATTTTATATTCTGCGCTCCGATCTCTTTACTAACAGCAGTTAAACATTCTTCCACTGTCACTGAGGGATCGGGAATGCACCTGCAACCATGCCTGAAAGTCAGGCAGGAGGGATCTCCTTCAGCAGATGCCATGAAGGCGATTCTGCTAAACAGACTCTACACAAAAGAAACAAAAAACAACCGCTCCTTAAATATATAATAAATAAATAATATGAAATAAAGGGTATCAATACACACAATCTCCTAACTCCTAGCTCCTTACTCTCACCACCAATGCTCCTCCCACTACCCACAATGCAGAGAGAGAAAGAGAGCGAGATAGAGACTTTTTTTTTTACTCTTTTTTTTAGCTCTTTTTTATTATAAGCCCATCTTCAGTATAACAATGTACAGTAATAATTATCATAAATATGTTAAAACGTCAATAAATAAAGAGATGTTCAAAAAAAGCCAAACAAACTAAAAACATGACAGAATTAAAAACGCTTAAATAAAAGTTGGATTAAAGAGGAGCTTATCTTCCTCCACTGAGCAAACTACATCCCCATAAAACCATACCAGCTTAAAAGAGTCCAGGTCGCTCATGCTCTTATAAACGTTAAAATCCACCTTAACTCTGGCCTTGACCAGCCTGATAAAAATTTGTATATTTTGCTTGACCAAGGATAAAGTTCATCAGCTGGCACTTGAACCTCTGGGTTCGGGTATATTTAAAACCCAGAATAAAAGTCTGTGGTGTAAAAACGAGTTTAAAACCTGTAAAAACATTCTGTAAAACTCCAAACAGGGGACACAGTCTAAAACATCTTGGAACATCATGGAACAGTTTCTCTCTGCATACAGAAGGGACACTTGTGTGAAACCTTAGGGTTTAAAACCGAAATAAAAGAGTTTACAGACAGGATGCCATGCAAAACTCTCCACTGAAGGTCAGCTGTTTTTTTTAGTTATTGGCGGTTTCTATATGGCTCGCCACTCTGGCTTTGTGTTTGTTTTCAGCCCAAACTCTCTGCGCCATGGAGTGTCAGCTCTACCATCTAAATTCCTCCGATTTAAGACCTTTACACATGTTGTGTATAAAAGCTTTCCACTGGCCACTCCTAACACCATCCCGACCTGCCCCTTGCACTCCAGTAGTGGCCCCTAATAATCTCCTAATTTTGGAATTACAGTGCATTTGTGGAATGGTTCCCTCTCTAATGTTTCTGCCTGTATACCACTTTCCTTTAAAAGCTGATGCTCATTTGGTGTGAGTACTGTTCTCCATCTTTTCAAAAGTTGCACAAAGTGATCTCATCTTCACTCCTTACGCATAACTAGTTACATTGGTAAGATCTGTTCCTGCTAGCTTCACCAGCTGTCGCAGCTTTATGACCCCTTACTGGATTAGAAATCTGGACAGGTCTTGAGCAGTCCGAGTAAAACGATCCAAACGGGCACCATAAATAAGAGGTTCCTCTAAAAGCCAGTACATGGAGGAGCAGTTCTCTCTGTACAAGTTAAAATTACCCCAGATTTTAAAAAGTCCCCGATAAAAAGCTGGTATTCCAGCAAGTTTCTGGGCATCCATTAAAAACAATGTTCTGTTCAGCCCCAGTCCCCCCACTGTCTGCAATATCATGTTCACAGGTTCTCTCCACACCAAGTTCTCAGGGCCAGCAAGATATTTTTTTATGAACTGTGACCTAAATGCAGCAGTTCTGCTGGCCAGATGAACCAGTCCTTGTCCACACTCTTTCTTGGGCAAATAGAGGATACACTGGGGTAACCAGTGGAGGCGGTCCCAAAAAAAATCTACCAGCGCTGCCTGGATATTCGCCAGCAGATTTGAGGGGGGGTCTACACAGGCCAGTTTGTGCCACAGGCATGATGCAGCGAGGTTGTTGATGACCAGTGCTCGACCTCTGTACGACATTCTGGGAAGTAGCCATTTCCACTTTGCCAACCTTGCTTTCACTTTTTCAAACACACCTTCCCAGTTTTTGTCCATGAATTCTCTGTCCCCCAGGTACACCCCTAGGTATTTAAAACCTCCTTTTCTCCAATGTAATCCCTCCGGGAGTCTGGGTTCCTGTCCCTCCCAGTCCCCAACTAAAACCGCCTCACTCTTCCCCCAGTTTACTTTTGCAGAGGATAAAATGTTAAAATCATTTAAAATCCCAGTTAAAACATTCACCTCGGCCTGTGAGCTGACCAAAACCACAACATCATCTGCATATGCCGACAGTGAGACAGACATGTTGCAGTTAGGGATTCTAAAACCAGCAATGAGTTCCCGGACTTTCCCTAAAAAAGGCTCTATCGCAACCGAGTACAGACCCCCTGAAAGCCCACAACCCTGTCTGATGCCCCTCTGTACCTTAAAAGGGGCGCATAGCCCACCATTAACCTTGAGTACACTCTCAATGTCAGTGTACAACACCTTGATCATGGCTATGAAACCAGGGCTGAAACCAAATCCCTCTAGAACCCTCCAGAGGTATCCGTGTTCAACCCGGTCAAAAGCCTTTTCCTGGTCTAAAAAAATTAGACCAGTCCTCAAGCCCAATAGCCTGGAGAAGTCCAAAACTGCCCGAATTAAATATACATTATCAAATATTGACCTGCTAGGCACACAGTACGTCTGGTCTCGATGGATGATCTGCTCCATCACCTTTCCCAGCCTAGCAGCTAATGCTCTGGAGAGTAATTTACAGTCTGTGCACAACAGCGAGACCGGGCGCCAGTTCCTCAGGTCCATTAGGTCTCCCTTCTTCGGCAGGAGAGTGAGGACAGCTCTTCTGCAGCTCAACGGCAGGTTCCCCTCCGCCAAGCTACTCCTGAGCACATCCAACACATCCTGCCCCAGTACAGACCAGAAAGACTTATAGAACTCTACTGGGAGCCCATCAATGCCTGGCGCCCTCCCATTCTCCATACCTTCAAGTGCTGTTTGCAGCTCATCCAGAGATAGATCCTCATCCAACATTTCAGCTGACTGAGGTGACAGCTTTGGGAGGTTCTTAATAAAACTTCCCATCCCTTCTTGCACCTCCACCTGTTCACTGTTGTACAGCTTTGAATAGAAACCAACTGTCTGCTTGCGAATTTCAGAAGGATCAGTTACAAGATCCCCTGATTCTGTTCGCACAGCATGCATGAACCTTTTCTGTCCATTTTTCTGCTCGAGGCTAAAAAAGAATTTGGATGGAGCATCCATCTCGATAACACTCTTAAACCGTGAGCGTACCAGCGCCCCCTGTACTGTAGCACCCAGCAGGTCCGCCAGCGTGGCCGATTTTCTTTTGAGAGCTTCAATATGCTCTCGATTTCCTGTGGCTGCCCCCAGGTTCTGGAGCTCCACAATTTCTATCTCCAGAGCTTTAAGAGATCTGGTGATGTCCCTCGTGACATTAAGAGTGTACTGTTGGCAGAATAGCTTTGTCTGGATTTTGGCTATGTCCCACCACTGTTGCAAGGAGTTAAAAGAAAATTTTTGCAGTTTAAAATTGTTCAAAAAAAAAATAAAACATTCTCTAAAATGAGCATCATTTAAAAGGGTTGTGTTAAAATGCCAATATGCGCTCTGAGGCTTCACACGAGGTTTTTTGATCACACACTGAACCATACTATGATCTGTAAAACCAACAGGATAAATACAACAGTGTGTAAAAACCGTCCGATGATGTTTAAAAACATAAAACCGGTCCAGCCGTGCAAGTGAGAGCATGTTATCTTTAAAATGGATCCATGTGTATTGTTTCTGGTCAGTGTGAAAGTTTCTCCATACATCACACAGTTCAATGGACTCCACCATCTCACACAGCCTTTTGCGAGAGGCGGGATGTGGTTCTATGTGGTTTCTGTCCATGTTACTAGCAGTGCAGTTAAAATCACCCCCCAAAACTAAAAACTCATCTGTGCTGATTTTCTCCAGCACGCTGTGAAGGGTGTTTAAAAAAGCTTGTCTTTCTGATCCCACTGTTGGTGCATAAATACATATAAATATAAAAACCTCATTTTCATAACATGCTCTCACTTTTAAAAGCCTTCCACTCACTATCTCCTCAGCATCATATGAACAGGGAACAGCGCAACCCCCCCACTGAGAGACGTGTTGTGGCTTAAAACAGCGAGCCCATCCCACTCCTTAGACCAGTCCACACCAATACTCACATCACTATGAGTTTCCTGGAGCATAACCACATCGAGTCTTTTTTGTTTGGCCAGTTCAAATACTTTGGCTCTTTTTATACAGTCCCGAGCTCCATTCACATTTAGGGTGGCCACCTTAAAACTGTCCATTAAAAAGTAGTGAGGGTAAAACCAGCTCGTAATAAAACCCAGCACAGTTAAAAAAGCTCTACAACTCATCATGTCCATCATCAGTACTGCTTTCTTTTCTGATTCTGGTCAGTAGCTTATTTAGTCTGTGCAGTTCTGGCTCAGTAAAAACACCGGCTCTTCTAAAATGGACGACATCATGAATAAACTGTGATCGATCTGGAAAGTGGTCAGTAACCCTCACCCCCCTTAGGCCCTTAGTGCGCTCCAGGAAGGTTTGAATTTTCTCAGTGTATACATTAGTTACAACATCCTCCTGTGAGCTAACTGACCACCCCGAATCAGAAAGTCCACCATAGCTATCTGAATCCACATTCTCTGTAATGTCAGTCTGTTTCACCTGCTTACTGGCTTTATTCAGAGCACGCACCTTTTTCCTCTTAGTGGGAGCTTTAAAAACAGGCTCTACCTCCATCTCAGCAACTCCCTCTGGTACCGGTGCTCCTGACGGGTCAGACTTGGGTGTCTCTGCGGCCGAGGAGCTTGCTGTAGATTTCTCCGTAGATGTAGCAGGTTCTGCTGAGTCCTTTGTAGCTGGTCCGTCCTCCCCCTGTGTAGCTTTCTCAGCTGGAGCCGTTTCTGGTTCAGGTGTTGCCATGGCCCCATGGAGGTCCGCTGTAGAGGCTCCATCCACCTCTGGTCCCGAATCCACAGCTTCCACACTTGAACCAGCCTCACTCCCCTTCTCAGGACAGGCTCGAACCAGGTGACCAGTCTGACCACATCTAAAGCACTTCATATCCGAATCCGTTGATACATAAACAGTGTAGTCAAACTTGTCCACTCTAAATTTAAAAACCAGGTCCAGCTCATCAGCTCCATCCTTTAAAACCATGTATACCATCCTTCTGAATGAGACCAGGTGTTTAACCAGAGGAGACTTACAGCCCAGGGGGATTTTTTTCATGGGGGACACCAGTTTTCCATATCTGGACAGTTCTTTAGCCAACAGTTCATCTTTGATAAATGGAGGGACATTTGACAGGATTGAGACTTGGATGGAGTACTGAGGGGTTGTACGGGGGTCAGTTGGTCTTGTATGACGATTCCATTTTGAATTAGTTCGTTGGCTTTTTCTATTGTGTTAAGAAATAACACGACCGCTTTGTTCATACGTGACGCGGACACGATGTTACGGTGTCCGATCACATTACCGGCGGCGATGCAGCATTGCTCCACGCTCACCATGCATTCCACTTTAACGCCGTGGCGGCGAGTTAAAGTCTCAAAAAGTTTGCCGGCCGGGACCGCCATGGCAGCGAATCTCCCACGGGACGAATCCCGCTACGCCGCGCGCTCTTTGAGTAAATATAAATAATCCGCAGCTGTTTTTACGGAACTTATAATAAGAAAAATAAAGTTTGGATAAAAATCCAAAAAACAAACGCTCAAATGCTCACGCGTCCTCCTTGCTCCCGTCACTCACAACGCACATGCGCAGAGAGAGACAGAGAGAGACAGAGACTTTGACTTTTAATAGTGTTTATTGCGAACGTTCGTCAAAAAAATACATCTAAAAAATTCCCAGTGACCAGTCAAATAAAAACACATCAATAAATTAATTTACCTGGTGAAGATTTCAAAAAGGGGATTAAAAAGACAAACTCAATACAGTGTTATTAAAAACAGATTTAAGATAAAAACTGTGCAAATTGCAATTCATTTTCGACCACATGACACAGCGCATTACTGCAACACCACACTCTCTCAAACATTAAAAGGTTTTCAGTTTTTTTATAAAAGAGAAAATCAATTAAAATTCTAGACTTTATCATTGCTTTTGTTACTGTAAGTACATCATGACTGCCATTCTGCTCAACTTTGTTCTTTCTACTTACATAAATAGCCATTTTAGTTTGTCCGATGATAAAGTTCAGTAATTGGCATTTGATCTGTTTTTCACGTGTGTACTTAAAACCGAGAATAAAAGTCTGTATTGAGAACCTTCTGTTAAGGCTGTAAAATACTGTGTGTAAAAATATAAAAAGTGGTTTTAGTCTTGTGCACTGCATAAAAGTATGGAAGACTGTTTCTCGCTGGAGACAGAAGGGACACTCCTGGCCTGTTTGTGGACAGAGGATGGTAATAAAAGCGTTTACTGCTATAATTCCATGTAGGATCCTCCACTGTAAGTCTCCAGCTCTTTTGGATAGTGGTGGCTTGTACAGTGCTCTCCATTGCGGTTTGTCATCCTCTCCTAGCCCGAGGACGCTTCGCCACGGTGTGTCCACTCTGCTGCTGAGTTGTTTTTTGTTAAAAACCTTGACACAAGCTCTGTACATTTGTTTCCCCGAAACTGTCAAAAAGTTCATATTCACCAGATTTCTGTGGTCTATAAAGTGTCCAGTGCATCCTTCCAAGTCTGGAGACAATGTGAGCTCCGGAAATGGATCTTTTTCGTCAGGCTGCTCTTCTCCCTCGCAGTAGTCTACCAGCATAGTCTTTTCCTCCAGCGTGAGACTGGAGGTCCATTTCTGCAGTAGTTGCTGAACCACTCGTTTTGACCTTAAGCCTAGTTGTACAGCTACTCTCTCTGTATTCTGGAGATTAGGTCCCGCCAGGTGTACGAGGTGTCCCAGCATGGTGAGACCGGCCATTAGAAGGGTCCTGGTGAATACGCTGCCTGAATACGCTGTCCAGTCGTGCCCCGTGTACCAGAGGCTCTTGTAATAGCCAGGGGAGAGAGTCTGTTGTCGTGTTTCTGCACACTTTGAAGAGTTTCCACAAGATTCTGGTAAAAAACAGGCAATCTGGATGTGTTTATTCTACTTGGGTTAGTTAAAAAGAGACATTTATCAAGATTTAAAACACCAAAGGTTTTTAAGATAGCACTGGTCACTGGTTCCCAACAGAAAGACATTGAACTTAAAAACTGCTGTAAAAACTGTAGGTGAAAGGCAGCTGCTCTGCTCTGCAGGTGTATGAGACCTTGGCCTCCTTCTTCTTTGGGCAGATAAAGTATGCTCTGAGGGACCCAATGTAACTTATCCCAAAAGAATTCTAAAAAGGTGGACTGAAGTCTTGTTAACAGTGAGATTGGAGGGTCAATGCAGGCTATTTTATGCCAGAGAGAGGAAGCGGCAAGATTATTGATTATTAATGTGCGACCTCTGTACGACATTTTAGGGACGAGCCACCTCCACTTGTCTAAGCGAGCTTTTATTTTTTCAACACATCCTTCCCAGTTCTTTTGAATCATTGACTCATCTCCAAGGTGTACACCTAAATACTTAAAGCCTTCTTTTTTCCACATGAGTTGCCCTGGGAGTTTTGGTTCCCTATCTGCCCACTGTCCAATTAAAAAGCCTTCACTTTTGGTCCAGTTAATTTTAGCTGAAGATATTGCTCCAAATTTTTCTGCCAGGTTCACTAATGTGTCAATGTCTTTTGGGTGATTTATCATTATGATGACATCATCTGCATAAGCATACAGTCTGAATGTGTTCTAGCAGTTAGGAATGGAGATGCCAGCTAATTTGGACCTGAGTTTGTGTAAAAGCGGCTCTATGGCTATTGTATAGAGCATGCCTGAGAGAGAGCAGCCCTGCCTAACGCCTCTGTACACTTTAAAAGGTGAGCATAAAACCCCATTAAACTTCAGTACACTTTCAATGTCATTATAAAATACCTTGATCTTGTCAATAAAACCATCACTAAAACCAAGAGCTTTAAAAGTCTTCCATAAATATTGATGTTCCACACGATCAAAGGCTTTTTCTTGATCAATTGAAATAAAACCCACATTTAAGCCGAACAGATTTGCAGCACTAATAATGTCTCGAACCAGGGCAATGTTGTCAAAAATCGATCTTCCGGGTATACAGTACGACTGATCAAGGTGAATGACTTCCTCCAGAACATTTCCCAGTCTGGAGGCTAAAACCTTTGATAAGAGTTTGTAGTCTGTGCACAGCAAGGACACAGGCCTCCAGTTCTTAATATCTGTAAGATCCCCTTTTTTTGGAAGAAGTGTTAGAACTGCTCTTCTGCAGCTTACTGGCAGCAGACCTCTGTTTAAGCTGTCATTTAGGACTTCGAGAAGATCCGTTCCTATGACAGGCCAGAATGCCTTATAGAACTCCACCGAAAGTCCATCAATACCGGGAGCTCTGCCGTTTTCCATGCTCTGGAGAGCTTTCTGCAGTTCTCCCAGAGATATTGGACCGTTGAGGGTTGTGTTTGAGTCTTCTGAGATCTTGGAGAGTCCTCTGAAGTAAGTCTCTTCTGTTACCTGGTTCTCTTTATACTCACATTTGTAGAGTTCCTGGTAAAAAGACACACCTGGTAAAAAGACACTGCTCATCTCAGCTGGTTCAGTTTGTAAACTCCCGTTCTTGGATAAGGCATTTCTGTCCGTTCTTTTTTTCCAGACTAAAAAAGAATTTGGATGGTGCGTCCATCTGGTCTATGTTCTGGAAGCGTGCTCTTACTAGGGCACCTTGTACTTTAAGACCTAGGAGGTCTGACAGTTCCTTTTTCTTTGCTGTAAGGGTTTGAATGTGGTTATGGTCGCCTAGTGACTGTGCCAGTGTGTGAAGTTCTGTGATTGTCCTTTCTACCTCTGACATAGATTGAAACAGCTCTTTTGTGACGTTAGTTGTGTACTGTTGACATAGCTGTTGGATTTGTGCCCTGCCGTAATCCCACCACTGCTGTATTGACATAAAATCAGTTTTTTGTTCTCTAAAATTATTCCAAAAAAAGATTAAAATGTCTGTGAAGTGTTGGTTATCTACAAGGGATGTATTAAAGTGCCAGTATGCGCTTTTGGGTTTAATGGAATTAAGGCTTGCTGTGCATAAAACTAGGCTGTGATCTAAGAAACCAACAGGGTTGATACAACAGTTTTTAATAAGGTTAAGATGGTGTTTAAAAATATAAAATCTATCTAGCCTCGCCAGAGATATTACTATTGCTTCTTACGTGAGCCCACGTATACTGTTTATCTTCTTTGTTGAAGCAGAACTCCAGACGTCGCTTAACTCGTGTTTCTTTATTAAGTGTGTGAGCCGCCTGCGGGACGGTAGGTGAGGCTCTACATGATTTCGGTCTTTATTGTCTTCAGTGCAGTTGAAATCTCCACCAACAAATACAATTTCCTCTCCTTTGCAGTTTTCTAAAATCTTACATAACTTGTCTAAAAAATCCAGTCTTTCTATTGGTGACACTGGAGCATACACACAGATAAAAACGAAGACATGCTTCTCAAAGTGAGCAGTAACTTTTAACAACCTGCCCTGAACAGTCTCTTCCAAAGTATAAAAGGCCGGGGTGAAGCTTTTAGAAAATAAAATTCTCCGCCACTAATGTTGGTATTGTGACTCAGACAGGAAAGGCAGGCCCACTCTCGCATCCACTCTGTAACATTCACACCATCGCTGTGTGTTTCTTGTAAGAAACAGATGTCTATTCTTTTTTGTTTAATAAGTTCATATAGTGCTGTTCTTTTCTTGCTGTCTCGTGCACCATTAACATTTAGAGATGCTATTTTGATGTCTGCCATCGTGACGTGAAGGAAGGTGAACAATAATACCCACATCTGCATCAGGGAAGCGCTAAAGACACTAAACTTTACTGGCATCATTATTCAGTTGGTGGTTTAGTTTTCTCGCAATTACTCTTAGTCTGAACACTTCTTTATCCTCAAAACGACCTTCACTCATTAATGTCTTAATCGCCAAAGCCAGCCTAGATATGTCCGGAAAAAAGTTGCCGATTTGTACCATTCTCATGTGTTTAGTTAACCTCAAAAAGAGTTTTATTTCAGCTGCATCATAGTTTTTCGCGGGCCAGCCCTCACCCACAGAGACCGGGGCAGTGGGCACAGAGACATCTATTATGGTGTTTATATCTTCACATTCACTGCTGCTGTGTTTTTCTTCTAACTTGGGCTGTTTTTTTGTTGCACTCCTCCTGCTCTTCCTTCTTTTAACCGGGGTTTTAAAAAGCTGTTGATCAGTTTCCATAAGTGAACAGTCAGTGTTTTGGGATAAAAAGGGGTCTAGGTTTTCAGTACTGCTTTCCTGTGTGTTGTTAGCATTGTCATCCTCATCTTCAGTCTGTGTGTGCATTTCTTCGACACTAGGTTCAGTTTGAATATTGTTTATGGTGTTTAGTGCACGTCTACTCACACCATCATTATGTACTGGTTCAGTCTTTTTCATTGCGCGCGCTGCTCCTGCTTTATTCGGGGCCGGGGACTCTTCTTCGCCCGCACCGGCCATCTCCGCGCTGTGCTCTGCGTTGTGCTCCTCGTTCCGTTGTGCGTTGTGCGCCGCGCCGTCCTCCGCAGTGTGCTCCTTGTTGCGCTCTGCATTGTGCTCTGCGTTGGTCTCTGCGCTGTCCTCCGCGGTGTGCTCTGCTTTGTCCAGGGCCGTAGACTCCTCGCCCGTACCGGCCATCTTTGCGCTGTGCTGCGCTCCGTCACTTACTGAACCACCACATGTACCACTTTCGTTTTTTCAACCACTTTCACTGTTTCCACCAACTCGATTCTGCGGGCACGTACGCACCAGGTGCCCCGTTTTCCCACAGCCGAAGCACTTCATTGAATCTGTGGACACGTAGATCGTGTAGTCGGCGTTGTCGATTTTAAAAGTGAGTCTGTGCTCCAGCTCCGTGGTGTTGTTATTCAGGATCATGTAGGTGAATCGCCGAAAAGATACAACGTGCTTTAGTAGGTCTGATTTACTCCCGATTAGGAATTTTTTAATCGGGGAGATGACTCTACCGTAGCGCGACAGTTCTCTTTGTAGCATCTCGTCGCTCATGAAAGGGGGTACATTAGAAAGGGTAATTCTCTTCGAGGGACTGGAGAGTGAAAGCACACGGGTAAGTGAACCCTCTATTACCAGACCTTCCTCCACCAACTTGACCGCTCTATCTGTGGTGTTCAGAAATATGACAACGGCGCTGTTCATCCTGGGCGCCGCCATGATGTTCTTGTGGCCGACTATCTCACCTGCGGCCAAAGCACACTCTTCAACACTGACGCCAGTAACCACTTTCACTCCGTGGCGTCGCGTCAGCGAGGTGTACTCGCTGTTCCCCTGGGCCGCCATGCTCCCCAGCTGCACGCTGGTGCTGACGCCCAAACACTGTGTAAAAACGGTGTAGTCTTAAAGTCTTTAAACTTTCAGAAAAAAGTTTCCAAAGTAATAAAAAAAAGAAAAAATGTGCTCGCTTTCACGCTCACACCTGCTCCACACACTCCACCACTCACTCAGCCGTCCGCGCATGCGCAGAGAGAGAGAGAGAGAGAGAAAGAGATAGACAGAGACTTTTTTTTTACTTTTAACAATCTTTAATAATCTAATTTTGATTAACGATTAAACCACACACAATAAAACATCTCTATATACAACCTATACACATCCATAAACCTCATAAATAAAAACAAAGAAACAAACATACAATCACAACCCAGACAAAAGAGGAGAGCAGAAAACCACATTTTTTACATCCTTTTTAACTACCTATGCCCAAACTCCCTCCTTATATAGTGACTATAAGTTCATTATTTCCATTGTTTGTACAAAACACTTCCCCTTGACCCCAGAAATGATATAATTTTTGTAGCCTTTGATTCATGTTGTAATATGCATGTTCTATTTTTAATCTGGCCGTCACCATGGCTTTGAGTGTCTTTACTGGGTCTATTGTCCCCCTCCCCTGTATTTTATTTCTTCTTGTTATCCATAAAGCCAGTTTTGCTTGCCCAAAACAGTAGTTTAGAAAGGAGAGTTTTAGTCTCTGATTAGCCCGATATTTTGGGCCGAATACAAAAAGGCTGTCTGTCCAAACCTCTCCTACCTTTTCCACCCACCTTTTTATTAAACCTAACAATGGTTTTAATCGTGCACATTTTAAAACTAGGTGAGCTACTGTTTCCTCAATCCCACAGAAAGGGCATCCTGTCCCAGTGGTGGGGTCCATGTGTGCCACATGTCTGTTCGTGGCCAAAGCTCCGTGCACAATCCTCCATTGCAGGTCAGCTGTTCGCTTCTCTATTGGAGTCTTGTACAGGGATCTCCAGCTGCCCTGTGGGGAGGTTCCCAATGCTAACACGCCTGTCCATCCACTGTTCTTCAGTCCAGCCAGACGTCCCCTTTGAGTCACTTTTACACAGGAATTGTATATGGCTTTCCTGGACGCTTCAGCAAAATTCTTTAGTTTTGGTGTTTCATATGTCAGTAGTGCACCGTCATCCTCCTGATACTCTCCCACGACTGTCGAGATGGCTAACAGGGGGAAATGTTTCTGGTCTCCTCCCCTTCCGTGCTCCAGTTGTTCCCTGAAACTGGCAGGCATTGACGAAAACACCTCTTCCAGAATCTGTTGCATTAGCCGGTTCGATTTTACTCCTGTCTCTTCAGCTAGTTCTGATACTGATTTCCACCTATTGCCTGATCTTAGTCCTCCGATGTTTGTTATGCCCGCTCTCTGAAATGCTCTTCGTACGTTGATTGAATCCAGTCCCTTACTCCTCACCCAGTTTGTGTGGAACAAAGGTTCTTCTTCAATCCTTCTGTACCACTGCTTGTAGTCCCTCCTGAACTCCAGTACTGATGACCATGCCTTCAGTACTGACTGATAGAAGTCCATTGTTCTTGCCAAGTTCATTCTCTTTATATCCAGCAGGAACAGGTGTTTATCATAGTTCAGGTTCTCCACCCTTCTCAGGAGCATGCAGGAGGTGTTATTCCATAGAGGACGGTCGCGGTATAACAGTCTTTGTGCGGTCTGGATACGAAAGGTCTGGATTCGTCTGCGGAGATCGATAAGTCCCTGTCCTCCTTCCTGCACCGGCAGGTACAGGACCGCAGCACGTGTCCAGTGCTGCCCCGTCCAAAAGAAATCCACAAAACGCCTTTGGATGTCCATCACGAGTGACTCTGGGGGCTCCAACACAATGATTTTGTGCCACAGCATGGACGCGATCAGATTGTTAGCAATCAGGACCCTCCCTCTAAAAGACAGCTGTGGCAGGACCCATGTCCATCTAGACAACCGGCCACACACTTTCTCCACTACTCCCTCCCAGTTGTTTTTTTTGGATTGTTCATTGCCTAAGAACACTCCTAAATATTTTAATCCGTTCCTGCCCCACTGCAGTCCCCCAGGTAGAGAGGGAACTTTCCTTCCTACCCAGTGCCCCATGATGTATGTTTCACATTTTTCCCAGTTGACTCTAGCTGAAGATGCCTTCTGATATGTCCCCAGTAAGCGCCTTAACGTTGTCTTTTCCTCTAATGAATACGGTTACATCGTCCGCGTAAGCAGAAAGCACTGTTTTCCTTTGAGCTACCGCCCATTGTGTTGGGAGTCCACCCAGCTAGCCTCAACGAGCATAGCATTGGTTCTATCGCCAAACTGTAAAGTTGTCCGGATAATGGACATCCCTGCCTAATTCCCCTCTTTACCTTGATTGGTTTGCTGAGTGTATTCCCAACTTTAATTAATACGGAGGCCTCTGTATATAAAAGTTTTATCCAGGATATAAAGACTTTTCCTATTCCGAAGGCTTCAAGAATTTTAAAAAGATAATTGTGATCAACTCTATCAAAGGCCTTTTCCTGGTCTATAGACAGCATACCTAGATTAACATTATTTATGGTGCACAAATCAATTATATCCCGTACTAAAAACAGATTGTCTGTAATCGTTCTACCCGGCACACAATAAGATTGGTCGTTCAGTACAATTGTGTCAATGTATTTTTTCAGTCTGTTTGAAAGACACTTTGATAAAATTTTATAGTCCACACAGAGTAATGAGACTGGTCTCCAGTTTTTCAATAACTCAGGATCCCCGTTTTTGGGCAGCAGTGATAGTACAGCCCTGGAGCAGCTGACAGGAAGAACGCCATTTTTTAAGTGCCCAGTTAATTACTTCAAAAAAATCCTGCCCAAGAGTGTCCCAAAAAGCCTTATAGAACTCAACAGGTAGACCGTCAATCCCCCGTGCACGTCCTGGAGCTAGTTGTTGTACTGCATCATTGAGTTCTTGAGGTTCGATGTTGTTGCACAAACTGTTGGCTTGTTCCTCTCTCAGTTTTGGTAAGTTGTTGGTTAACTCTTTGATGCTGTCTTGGTCACAGTCCTCTGCATTGAAAAGCTCTGTGTAAAAGTTCATCGCAAGCTTCCTCATTTCAGCGGGTTCTGTGGTTACTGATCCATCAGACCGGCGTAGGTGCATCATCTGGTTTTCGGGTTTCACATTTCGCTCCAGGTTAAAATCTATATCCTTTATTGTGTTGTAGCGAGCTCTGATGAGAGCCCCTTTTGCCTGTTCTTGAAGCTGGTGGTGTAATGTCCTCCGTTTCTCTTCTAGAGCTCTCCTAGCTTCCACATTGTTTGTTCTGGTTACACAATCTTCCAGAGTCTCTATTTCTCTTTCAAGGTTTTCCATCACTGTTTTTTTAAGTGCGTGTGTGTGTTCTGTGTATTGCTGGCAAAACACCCTAATATGTACTTTCCCCACATCCCACCATGAAACCAAACTCCCAAATTCCCCCTTTTTTTGCCTCCATTTTTCCCAGAGAGTTTTAAGGTTTTAGCAAAACCCCTCATCCTGAATTAATTTGATGTTGAATCGCCAGTGACACTTCGACTTAAAACTTTTGGATAGTGTAAAATCAAGGGTTGTCATGTGGTGGTCAGAAAATCCACATGGTGTTATTTTTGCTGCCAATATCCTGTTGTTGCCCAATTTAGAAATGTAAATCCTGTCTAGCCTAGCAGCACTAACTTGTGCTCCCGACACATTGACCCACATATACTGCTTCGCCTCTGGGTTTTTTCATTATTTCCTCTAACAATTCCGCAGATTTGTGGTGTGGCTCTTCCCCATTCCTATCTAGTGTAAAATCAAGTGTACAATTAAAATCTCCTCCCATTATCACTATTTGATTTTTTCCATACTGATATAGTACATTTTTAATTCTCTGAAAGAAACTGGCCCTATCTCTGCCAATATTGGGGGCATAAACATTTACCAATGTAAGTTTAAGACCTTTAGCTTCACCCTGTACCACCAATACTCTGCCTTGTTCTATTTTGTGTGTTTTGATTTTGGTTGTTGCTACTCCTGCGCTGAGATTTGTACCATGGCTACGAAAACAGCTTCCCTTCCACCACATCCTCCAGTCTACCTCATTAGCAATGTCGCTATGAGTCTCTTGTAGAAATAAAACATCAGCCCCTCTCTGTTTAATGAATTCCTCCATTACAGCTCTCTTATCCCTGCTCCTCCCCCCATTAATGTTTAAGGAGGCCACCCTGAGCTTCTCCATGATAAAAAGGAGGTATAGAGAGGTAAGAAGTGAATAGATAGAAAACCAAAAAGACAGGAAACCAAAGAGTGCTTTTCATATGCGACGTTTTTCAGTTTTCTTTAAATTTCCTTTTCGTAAATTTGTCATTATTTTCTTTAATCTGTATCGTTTTTGTTTGTTTAGTTCATCAATCCCCACTGTTTTCCATATTTTCTTTACTGATATCATGCATTTGTTTGTGTCTGCAAAAAAATCTGACAACTCAAAGGTTTTTCCAAAGGTTTCGTCTAGGAAAGTGTTTATCTCTTCAAGAGAGTAACTATTCAATTCAATTCAGTTTTATTTATATAGCGCCTTTTACAATAGAGTATTGTCTCAAAGCAACTTCAAAATATTAC
>JAVSBV010130728.1:0-17572 GCA_033117975.1 Parotocinclus spilosoma
GTGTGTGTGTGTGTGTGTGTGTGTGTGTGTGTGTGTGTGTGTGTGTGTGTGTGTGTGTGTGTGTGTGTGACTGTAGTAGCCTAGTGGTTAAGGTACTGGACTATGGACCAGAAGGTCCAGGGTTCAAATCCCAACTCTACCACAGTTGGGTCCCTGGGCAAGGCCCCTAACCCACAATTGCTTGATTATAAGACTGTATTAATTGTAAGTCACTCTGGATAAGGGTATCTGCTAAATCCTGTAAAAGTAAAAATATAAATGTCAAAATCTAAAAAAGTAATGTGTGTATGTGTGTGCCCTGTAATGGGTTGGCATCCTATCCAGGGTTGGTTCTCACCTAGTGCCCTTTTGCTGGCCCTGGCATCCCACAGCCCTGAATTGGATTCAGCGGTTACACAAAGTGATTCAATGATTGATAAAATGTACAGATTAAAGCTGTTCCACTGAAATAAAATCTTAGAATAAACAGTTTAAGTACAAAATAATAAATGTATGAAAATTCACATTTAACTTTCTAATCAGTATCCACCACAGTCCCTGACTTGAATATTATTGAAAATCTCTGGTTGGATCTCAAACATTGTGCATGCAAGATCAGGTGCGTGGGAAGATGTTTTAAGTAGGGGGGCTGCAGAATGAAGGTAAAAGTGCAAAAGCTCAGTGTCGGTATCTACTGTATATTAATCACACTCTCACTTCCTCACACCTCACACACTCTTGGAAAAAATCTATGTGGACTTTCTAATGATGTAATGATTACTGTAGCATATTGATGCTGCACCTAACCCTAACCTTAACCTCAGACTAGCCTGGTTGTGTAAAAAAATCAGCTTTCCTTGTTGGGACTTTTAAAAAATTGTTTATCTTTCTCTTCTTTCTATTTCTATTTCGTTCTTATAAGGACATTTGGTTCTCACAATGATATATAAAACGTGTCAACATGAAACTCATTCACTTTTGCCTTTATGCTATTATTGCAAGTGCTTAATAAACAAATACTTTATGGCACACGTTTTATCAGTACGTAACAACCGTTTGCTTTAATCTCCAAGGAATTCTAATAGGAAATAAGAATCTGTCCTGACATCTAAATAACAGAAAAATAGTACGAGCAAATCACAAATCCTTGTGAAACACTCCAGAAAAAAAGAATTGCTTTTACTAGAATTCAGTGAAATAATTCAGTTTTACTGAATAAAGACTGTACGAGTCTTAAAGGAAGAAAACAACATTGTAACGCTCCGTCATTTTTGCTAATTTATTTACATTTATTTATTTATTTTAGATTCAAAGCTAAGAATTACGGTATTACATGCTTATTATGTTTAATTCATATTATTGTTTAAAATTAAACACCAAGTATCTGAACAACAATTTGACTGTTGTAATGTCCAGTCCATTAGGTCAACACCCATTTCGGTCAAAGTCTTGTTTCACAAAACTTACTAATTACTTAGTAAGTTAATTAATTAATTAGTAAGTTACTAATGACATTTACAAATATGTGGGGGTCTACCTAGTAGGTTTTCTTCCCAGACAAATGGAATCCACACCTATTAGTCTGAAAAGTCAGGAACAACCATAGTCGGGGCGCCAATCCATAGCAGGGCACACACATAAACACACACACACACACACACAGTCACACACTTAGAGCCACATTACAGACACCAATTAACCTAACACACGTCTTTAAACTGTGGAAAGAAACCAGACATGTAGACACAGGGAGGACATGCAGACTCCACACAGAAAGGACCCAGGTTGCCCCACCCTGGGATTGAACTCGAGACCTTCTTGCTGTTACCGAGCCACGTGAGATTTGTTCTAACTCATTGTAAGTGTACAGAGAGTTTTTTACAGTAAGGGCACGCTCACACTAAGCAATCTGTACTGCGCTTGGGCGCAATTTCCCCCCAGTAAAGCACGGTTTGATTGACTAGTGTGATTGCTACAAAATGGTGCTGGACTGAGGTACATTGAAGAGGTGTGCTGAAACGTGGTTCACTGGACTAGGGCGTGGCGTGCATTTGGTGTGATCGCGAATCACACCTCGAGCGTGGAAAACAGTGTCAGCTGCCTAAAATCTTCTATATGTGCAGCACGAGAAGCCGAAAATCAGTGCATAGTATAATCAGTACGATAATTCTAAGGCTTATAAGAGGGCTGTGTGTCCGTGTGCCAAATATATAACCCAAATAATGCCACAAAGTAGGTACAACCATGACGTCCGCTGTGCTGTGTGAGCACGTATTGTGATTGTGACTTTATTTCATTAAATTATACTGAGTATAAATGAGTGGGGAAACAGGAAGGGCCATGTTTGCGCCCCAGCATGGTTCAAGTCACCCAGTCTCAGCGTGATGTCTCATGTCTCATGACTTCTGTTATGTATGATTTTCACTACTTATTTGTCACAAGCTGTAAGTGACATTTGTAAGTGTACACCTGTATATTCTCTATGTCTGTCAGTTGCTCCCAAACTTGCTCTGGAGTGCCCCCATTATTTATATTTTAGAGCCCCTCCACTCTGGAACACACGTGCAGGTCTTTTGCTTCCTAACTACACTGGGACTGATTTTGAACAGTGAACAGTTTAATTCATAAAAAAAAAAAACCTCCAACTAAAATAAGCTAAAAAGCTAAAGAAGTGCCACATCTGTTTTACATTATTATTACATGCATTATGTATTTTCTGTGTTTACTGTGGAACGGTATATTAAACAGTGCAGACCTGTGGTTTAATAGAGGTAGGTGCCATGGAAAGTTTCTGTTTTCCTAAGTTCACCTTCCTTCCAAGTTTCCTCCTTTTGACATTAGGTAAAGGTTGTTTATCTTGCAGCACTGAAAACGGCTAACAATTACAGTCAACTATTAAAGAGTCAAAATTTGAAAATGTTTGAGAGCATTATGGGACTTGATTGCAATTTGCAAAATAGATTCAAGAGGCAGAAACATTTTATAAACATTCCATCTACAATTGCATTTACAGAATTTAGCAGATTCCGCGATTTACATTTAAACTGAGATGTAAATGGAAATTGTTATTGGTATCGTTATAGGTATTGTTATTGTACCAATTGGTGCAGTAGCCGATTAAAGTAGCTAGGATTTAAACACACAACTTAGTAGTGCAGGACTTTAACTTGTAAGCCACCACAGTCACCGCTTGTATTAGCCTCCAAGTATAGACAACGTTTTCTATTTCTTTTGTATTAAATCAATGGCTGTCTCTTGTGGTTATCTGTAACTGGTCAGCAGTAGCTATATTCCGGTGTTTTATTCTACTTTTTTGATCTTGTATTAGGGGGGAAAAAAACAGCACAGATTTATTATAACACAATTAATGCTTCACCTTTCTGAGCATGACATTTGACTGTTTTAGTATATTACATGAATAAGCCTCTGTCTTTTACTTTTCTAATTTATCTGTAGCTGCAACTATTGAAAATGATTATTATATATATTATTATTTTGGGGGGAAGGGTGGGGTGGTTGGCTTATTCATTGCTATCAGCATTTGTGGCTTACATCAAGCCCGGTCATACAGGTAAACTCAAGTCAATGGTAATTAACCTAACACATGTATTTGGACTGTGGGAAGAAACCGGAGTACCCAGAGTAAACTGAAACAGGGAGGATATGCAGACTGCAGACAGAAAGGACCCAGGCCGCTACACCCTGGGATTAAACCCAGGTTTTTCTTGCTGTGAGGTGACGATGCTACTCACAGATCCACTGTGCTCCTCGAAAAAGTTGGTGCACTTCTATGTAACTGTATGGAACTGTGTATCAATATCGCCCCATTTTATGCACGTTTCACTTACAGCAGACATGAAGCTGTTACAGTGGTTATCATATCACTTGAATGCTCTTTCTCATGCTAATCTGTATAACCTTTTTCTGTATTGTTGGACTGTCCTTCACACTTCTGCTCATGTTTTGCTAATCTCTGCGGATCGCTCTGTTTTTATGCTCTGCGGTCTTCTTTAATATTTTATCATCAAACTCGTAACAAAAAGAACTACACGATCCCTTCTAACTTTATTCCCGACAATATCTGGTACATTCTGCATGCACACTGTTAGATCTATAAACAAAAGAGCCTGCAAGTCGCTGTACTGAACTCAGAGCTCCTACAGTATTTACATATTAGGATTTGTAACAGTTATGCAACACATTTCATTTTTTTATATCGCTCTGAATGTTTAATGAAATGCACACCTGTCTCCTAATCTACTGGCCTGCAAAGTACCTTATTCCTTATACCTTATTCCTGGCATCATGTGACTTATTACAGGTCTATTATAAAAGAAAATCTGTCTCCTTAAACAGTGGAAGGCACTAATAAATTGTATTTTTTGGGGGTTCAACAATAAGAATTGAATTCTATTTTAATATTTAATCACTCTTTGTTAAAATAAAATACTCTGATCCACTTGCACGTCCAGTCAAACAAACCAAACATTTTATTTGTTGACAACACTGTCATACAGCGTGTAGGAAAATGGTAAAGTAAAGAAATCTGAGCAGTTTTATTCCCTTAGGGCCAAAAAGTGTTTTCATGGGTCGATTTTTGCCCGATATTTTCTGTAAAGTTTGCAGGGAATATCCTAAGAAGGCAGACAAAAGTGCTTCATTTTTGTCAGAACTACAACATTTAGAAAACAGTTGCTTTTGTGTCATAGCAAATCTTTCTGTCACAGCGGGACCACTGGACGGGTGCATATGACGGATGAGCATTGAAGCTAATCTCAAGTTGACCAAGTTAGTTGCAACAGCACATCACACTCTGAAAAGAGAAAGACCTTTTACTGACTATCCCTTATACATAGAGTTATCCATATTCATGCAAATGAGATTTAAAAGAATCCATTTATTGAGAATTAAGGTCATTTATAGCTTTAATGTGAATGTATTTATAATCCAGATGCAACTCAGTGCTATGAACTTGAGCAGTTCTATTTAAGAAGGTTGTTTTAGTTACTAGGTTTTCCAAATTGCATCTATGGTATTTTATGAAAATCTTACAACAAAAGCAGTATATTGTGAGAATGTGTATGAGTTTTAATAATTATTAACCTTAATTAAATGTTTAGCTTATGTGTGCTTATTTATGTCTAATTAAAACATTAAAATAGGGGGTTTGAGAAAAAATTTAGGAACCACTGCCCTAAAAAATACAGCTTTAGCACTATTTACAAAACATCAACTAAAGTAAAACAGAGATTATTTAAAGTATGTGGGAGGATATGCAAACTTGGCCCAGGACTTGGTTTATCTTTGCTATGCATATACATTATCCTGAAAATTTGGCTAGGATTGTATTAGTTGCTTATTAATAGTTGTGGAATGGAAATATTTTTTTTGTGGGAGCAGTCACAAGCCGTCAGGTCCATCTACAGATGCTTTTGAACCTGCATATGAACCTTCTCATGTCTTTGTACTTCACTGCAGATAATGTGTTTAAAGCACAGTGGTGAAATTGTTCATGAATTATGCGAAAGCCACTATACGGCCCTTTGATGTCCAGCTAAAAAAAATGACATCTATAAGATCAAGACAAATCCATTGCGAGATGAAAAATGTTAACCCGTGAATGTAGCTCACCTTTATACTGATAAGAAACACATTCTCTTAATATGTTTTTCCTTGTGTTTGTGTTTGACATCACTGTCTATTGAATTAGGATAAAAGGACACAATTTAATTCACCTGCATACTATAGTTAGACTAACCTATGGTGGGTAGAAGAAGCGCTGAGTGTAGACAAACAACAATATGCATTGCTGTTTGTGTTGTATATAAATTATAGCACTTAGGAGACACCATTATTCAGAGTGCCTTATAATCAAGTTAAGTTGTATTTAACATTTTAAGCTTCTGATTAGTAGTTGCAGGTCTTAACCCTCCTTGCCTGTCTTCCATAAACATTAACATAAGTAGTTAACATAATAACATCCTTCTGTTAAAGCAATTTGTAGATTATAAACTGCTCGTTGAGGGTCTTGCTCAAGGGCCCAACAGTTACAGATTGGTAAAAGCAGGATTTAACCTTCTTATTAGTAGTCCAGAGTCTTAAGTGCTTCTGTCCAAGTGCTTCTACACTTGTTACTGAAGGCAGTGATGTTCAAGAGCAGGACTGGAAGATTATTTTAGAACAAATAAAACAGGCTTTAATGTATATGACAGAATAACCTAACACATAAATAGGAAAAAGGGTGAGAATCAGTCCAGTAATTCACATCCCTGTGCATAGCTTGTAATAAAGCATGTTTCCACTGAGGAGAAGCAAACGTCTGAAGAGTTCTAATGAGTTCTGAAGTGAGAATTACAAAAGTTCCTGAGCGAGTTTTGTTTTGCATTTCAACTGCACTGCGAAAACTGTCAACATTATGTAATACAACCACTGTTATGGAAAGGCATTTCAGCACTTTTCAGAAAATATCGCAACTCAAACATGGAGTCAGTTCAGTTCGAAGTCCTTGCTCATCAATGTTTTGCTTTGTTGCACAAATGTGATGTTAAAAAGTAATGTACCAGCTGCCAGCACAAAACCTCATAGTCCCTTTCGCTATTGCCATTGGAAGCATGCGCAAAATAGAATTTTGTAGGCAAAGAAAAAGGTTCCACTTAGCTGGTTGTGCCTGATAGGACAGAAAACAAACTTCAGTAATCGATTGGTGTCTTAATCCCGGTCTTTAAAATCGTAGCTAGTATGATCAGTATCGGTTCCTGGTTTGCAGTAGAAACCACAAAGGCTTCCGGAACTCTAATCAAGACACTAAAATCACAATTTTTACAATCCACCACAAGTTCCCTCTGAATTGGTTCTTGGAGTAGAAAGATGCTTATACAGACTGTAACAGAAGAAGTTCTGTCTAAGAGATATGATAGTATGACTATATTGCAATACACACATATACAGTGCTCCCTCAGCACTTCGTGGTTCACCTTTCGCGGCATGGAGTTTCGCGGGTTTTTCAAAAATATGAATGGAAAAAATATATCGCAGATTTTCGCTGTTTCGCGGGTTTTTGCTGAACTTTTACATTAAACAAATCACAACATTTATAAAAAGTATATTAATGATGATTTACAGTAAATAGCTGTTGTATCTACTCATTGTGTAGGATATTTTGGTGCTGTAAGCTCGGTACGGACAGAGCATGTGTGATACGAGAGTGATGTATGAAGTGTTAAGTAAAGAGAACGTTCCATTATTTCAGCCTGTTGCTTAATTATTTAACAGTTAAAAAAACACAACAACAGAGTATTTACTCAGTGGTTAAATACTCACCAAAAACGAGAAGTAACACTAGAGCATCGCCCGCCTGAGTCACTACTTGGCAGCATTACAAGTTTTTATGTTTTATGTTCCCTGTTTGTGAAAGTTTCATTATAGACTGAATTTATTCAAGCTCTATGATGTTACCCAAACGTTCTGCAAGTTCTACGGCTAAAATAGTGTAGAAATACTTACATACAATATAAGATACAATACATTTACATTAAATACATTTGTGTCTTTAAAAGGAGTCCTTAAGAACATAATGGTTGTTCCTTGTGCTCCTAATAAGCATCAAAATTCTAATGATTAGTAGGAGTTTTTGTTTGAGAAGTTTAATTTCAGTTTTATTTCTGACCATAACCTCATACACTGCTTCTTTTCTGAAAAACCTACTCACATCGTAAATAAAACAGGACTGCAGTTTGCAAGTAACGTGCTGATAATACACATCATTTACTGGTTTTAATGGGTGCTTAGCAAACTGAGAGGCTGCTGCTCATGTGCCTCTGCTGTTTCATTTAGGTTGTTGCTTTTTATGATCACCTCCCTCTGCTGGTTTGTCTTGTTTGTTTACCATGGTTTTTCTTTCTGCATTCTTCTTTCATTGGCTTGGCTTCTCTCTGTAACATGTCTATTTTGTTTTCTCAAATACTATAGTCCCTCATTATTTTTGTCTCTCCCTCTGTCTCTTCTCTCTCTATATCTTTCTCTTTGTTTCACAGGAACTCTGTCCACTACCGGTCACTCCACTAACTATGTTATTGCAGTGGAACTGCCCACAGATCAAAGTCAGCCGCACTGGATAAAGCGAGGAGTGGCATTAATATGTGCATTGGATTACTGAAAACACACACACACACACACACACACACACAGTTCTTTCTCTCACAACACTTAAAAGACTGGCTTGGAACTTATTTCAGCAGCAAGTTCACTCTGATACTGTTTCCTAGCAATATTCCGGCTGTGAAAAAGCTTACAAATTCTTTATCTGTGTTAGCTGTATGCGGTAAGTGTGCATTTTGCTTCGGATAAATGTCATAAATGTGCACTGTTTAATCTGTTTAATTCCAGTGTCATTCACAGTGCAAATAAAATACAGCTTTATATCGTCTTTATATCTTCTGCTGCTCAAAGTGAACATGACAGAACTGAGTGGCTCAGGAGAGCGTTTTAATTACGTTCACATTTTTATTACCAATAGATTTATACACTCAATTTTCCAATTGGGGGCAGCACGGTGGCTCGGTGGGTAGCACCGCTGCCTCACAGCAAGAAGGTCCTGGGTTTAATCCCAGGGTGAAGCGGCCTGGGCACTCAGGTTTCCTCCCACAGTTCAAAGACATGTTTGTTAGGTTAATTGGTGTCGCTAAAAAGTGGCCCTTAATGTGTGGCTGTGAGTGTGTGTGTGCCCTACAATGGATTGGCGTCCTGTCTAGGGTTGTTCCTGTCCTTGTGCCCAAAGTTGCCAGGTGAACACCGGCTGGCCCCGTGACACCGTGTGGATTAAGCGGAAGATAATGAATTAATTAACTTTCCAATTGCTTTGCCTGCCACCTCTGTTTTCAGCATTCTAGTCTCCAATTGAGATTTTTCCCCTAGATATGCCCCCAATCCAGATTATAGATTTCTCTTACCTGTTCCTTATTCCTTAATCACATCCTCTGCTGTTTAATGAAATGCAGCTAGTGTTTAAGGGAAGATAAAGGGGCAATGTGGATTAGAGGGATAAAAAAAAAAGATTTATAATATACTCCTGCACAGGCTCCTGGGTGGTTCTGCAGTCCAATATGCCAAAGTCCTCCCACAGCAAACCAAATAACCTAAATTCAGAGCTTGCGCAAAGCTTAACAATTTAAAAAGCTATCAGTGATTAAAACCATCCAAATGTGTAGTTGGAATGACACAACTCATCGTAAGACAGATCGCCAAAGACGCACTATGAATCGGAGTGGCTCTCCAGAAAGAGCGATCCCCTTTGGTTCGTGTCCTGCCTCTGGCAAGTTGAGGTACATCACTTAAGTAGTTGGTTTTCAATTCAGGTAATATTAGATTAAACATGTAAAAGCAAAAGCAGAAAACAGATTAAAACTAAAAGGCAGAGAAGAACAACAGCGCTGTTTGTTGGAGTGTAACTGAAAACCACGAAGAATGACTGATTACGCTAATACGTTTTAGAGAAATTGGACCTGTTTTCGGAGTCTTGTGGCTTTAAGAGTCAATGATGGTGATCGCTAACTCGAAGTGAAACTCCAAATCTCAATTTACTCGCAACGGCCTTCCTACGTGCACTTTCTAGGGTTTGAAATGATGGCTTATTTACACTACGCAGCGCACTCTGTGTTGGGGAGGAGTTCTCTTGGGATTAAACCATAAACGGGACGGGAACTGAAACGAACCGGCCAGCTTTCTCTTTACAAGTCCGAGACTTTCTCACCGACTCAGAGTGACTGTGTTATTACTGAAACTGCGTTTATTTTATTACTTTCCTCTCTCTAGTGAATGAAGACTTGGTTCTAGCTGAGGGTTTTACTGCAAAGTGTTTTTAAAGAGTCCGTGTACGTTTATGAAACTTGTAATGATTGAAAAAGAATTGTAAAACTTAATTAGACTGTATGTTTATTATCGGTAGATAATTACAAACTAAGCGTCACTTTCCATTAATAATAACTGCGGCTTTAATATCAGATCCGATTTCTTCTGGAGCGCCTCTGCATTGTGACTCCGCTGGTGATTAAGAAGAACATGCTGCAAAATGGCAAACCCAAAGAAGAACCGAAGGCAGAGACTGAAGACGAGACTAAGCATGAAAGCACAGATCCTAAACCGGACACGGAGCAGGTCTCCACTCACTTCCCGATCCCTAACCCACTTTCAGTCGCTAATGCCGGCTACCCCAAACTGGAGTTCAAGCGCAACGCGGTGACGGAAGATTACAAGATCTCCAGCCAGGTTCTAGGTTTGGGAATTAACGGCAAAGTGCTGGAGTGTTTCAACAAGAAGACCGGCCAGAAGTGCGCACTGAAGGTAACCAAAAGGTTGTACTGTAAGGGCAGAATTGTATTCAAATCTGTTAGAAACGCATTTATACTATATTTCACAAAGTTCAACACAAATGACCCATTGGGAATCCCCTTTTCTCAGTACATTTTAAATTATTTGTTGCATAATTATTATGGTCACATCCTTGTTTCTAAACTGTCCATTCATTTCTCATATAGAAGCACTTTTTCGGGGCGACTCAAAAGTCACAGGACACTGTAGTTATAAATAGTTACAAATACAGTATGTAGTTTTCTAATATAGAATAACAGTGAAAATCAACCTGGCAGGTCACACTCTAGTTGCCATTAAGAATACATTACCACCACCACCACATTTCCAGTCGATGTCTACATGAATACCCGAATCCAGAGTTTCCAGCAGAACATTGCCCAGAGCATGACACTCCCTTTTCTGGCTTGTCATTTCTTGTCTTGTTCACAGTGAATCCTGGTACCTTCACCTCCCCAGATACTCTTGTACCCATTGTCCTTGTGATATAAAATAACATAGGACTCAGTAGACAATCTAATCTTCCTCCATTACCATTTTTTCTATTTGCCAGTCTACTACTGTTTGCTCACCAGCGTATACACTGATCAGCCCTCCATTTGAAACTACTAAAGGTTCAAGAGCATAAACACTGACCATATGATGCTCATGTCAGTGATCTGATGATAATCCTTGGGTCCTAGCAGTCGTGTAGATGTGCTTAGACATGTATCATTTGCCTAAACATTGTTGTAGTACACTGCAAACTTTGCTCAAGAAATTTGTGTTGACTTAGTCTCCAAATTTCCAAATTAAGCAACTGTGAGATGTGCTGATCAAAAAAGTTTGGTTCACGAATACCCCACCTCAAAACTTAAAAGAGGAATTAAAGGATCTGCTGATAACGTCTTGGTGCCAGATACCACAGGACATGTCCAGAATACTCAACGAATCTGAGCTTTGGTGGTAGTTTGGGGACCTACAGTATATTAGTCAGGCAGTTTTGATATGGCTGTTTTTGGTCAGTCTTATCTAATTTAATCAATAAGTTGGTTCAAGGTAGCAGTATTTTCAGAGTTATTGCTTTTGGGTAGAACCAATTTGTATTACTGTTGGATGATATAAGTATGTCTATCCGTAGTTACCACAGTACCACATCTCCTTTAAGTGCTTTGGTATAGAATCCAAGCCTGAGACTGATCACTGCTGTTAATATTTAAATCCTATTTTTCCTTAATACCCAAATTCTTTCTCATTATAGTGTTGAGAGAGACTGGACTTATCTGTCCCTTCCTGGAAATGACATAATAACACATTTGGATTATGCTAATACAGGAAAATTACAGTGAGGTATTATCATAGCTTTATATTGACGCACATTTGAAAGTATAGGATTGGTTCTTGTTTGGCCTGGTTTATGTTTGCCAACAAATTGTACACGTGTTTGATATACGATACATTGGTCCACCTGAATGTGCGTACTGTATACAGGTTGGGTTTTTTTTGTGTGTGATCAAAAATTTTTTTATTTCTTCAGTAGCAAAAATAGTACACATCGAACAGCCAAAGAACTATGTACAAAGGTGGGGGGGGGGGTCAAAAAAACAAAACAAAAACACACACAAGAGTCCAACACAAGCATCCAACCCCACGCACAACCCCTTGTTACAATCAATGTCAGAATTTTAAAGACAACAATCTATCAAAAATACATGACCAGTCATTAAGTGTTCTAAAGTTAGCTTTATTAATCCTAGCAGTCGAGCGCTCAAGTAGTACAAGGTTTTTAAATTCTATGAATCGCAATCTTTCAAGCGAGATACCATGATTTAAGGATGGCTTTAATGGCAGCTGTTAAAGCTGTATACAACACTCTCTGGTGACTTAAAGTGAGATTAACAAGATAATCATCATTCAGCAGGAATCTGTATACAGGTTTTTAACCTTGGAGTACCTGGATGGATTTGGTCAATAATTGTTTTCATTACAACAACTTTCATTACCAAACTGCAAAAAGTATGTGAACTGCAAAGGTGTGCATACATTTACCACTCACAAATACAGTTAGATAATTTAATAACCAAGTATTTGTTTTCTAATTTGTTTAATTGCGTTTTTTGTTTTAGGGCTTACTCATGCAGAAATATGGAGAATTTTAGAGGATTTAGAGCTTTATACATGTTGTTTGGTGTGCCGTCATGTTTTTATGGACATCATATAAACTATGATTCATGTTTAGAGATTCATGGGGCTGTTCTGTGCTAACTGCACAGTGGAAAGTTTACATCACTCGGCTTGGACTTTACAGCCCGTATGTAATGTAAGAGCTGGGATGGATCGGCATGAGTGTTCAGTGTTATAGTTCAGATGCTTTTAACTAGGTGTGTGTATATGGAGAGAGAAGTCCCTTACAAATCACCACCTCTGAGATCTATTTACATTCAGACAAAGAACTTGCACACAGTCATAAATTTTAAAGGTATGTACATTAAAAATCCCTTCCAATTTCAACCACACCCAGAGCTAACAGATACAACACACAAGCTATAAAACCTAACTTGGACGGCCTTGGTTTGAAGCATGTAGTACACTACAAAAAAGCAATGTCAGTGCATACTAGGAATGCCATGATATAAAGCACAGCACCATAGGATTGATGAGCGATAGTGATGTGATAGTTTAATAAGTGAATCTGGATGCATCTGTAAGAAAATTGAAGATCTCTGTTTTTACATTTACATTTATGAGATGCTCTCATCCAGAGCGACTTACAACTTTTACAGTCTTAAAATTCAAGCAATGGTGGGTTAAGAGTCTTGCTTAAGGACCCAACTGTGGTAGCTTGGCAGAGGTGGGATTTGAACACAGGACCATCAGGTTCATTCAGGTCCAGAGTCCAGTACCATAACTGCTAGGCTACCACATCTGCATTGCCATCTGCAAATGAGCACCAGATGAACATACACTGCTCACAAAATTAGGGGATATTTCATTATGGGATTGTTTGAAGTATGCCCTAATATGGTGAGCAGAATAGTTTGCTGAGTTTGGCATGGAAGAACATGTTTTGCCTTCACAGAGCGTCTATCCAACATGTCTACAGTAAACTGGACTGCTCGCCAATGTGTGATTTTTGGTGTCTATCTACTTTTGGAGCTTCTAAAACTATAAGTTTAATAGCACATACTAAATCTTTGTAATTTGCATTTAAAATGGGAAAGGAAACATGTGTAAGATAATTAAAAATAGCAGTTACAAGGCAAGTCGGTAATCTCTATCAAAGGTGTTTTAAGGACAGCCAGCTTTAGATCATTAGGGCGTAATTAGCTTGTACTTCGAAAGTTTAATCAGAGATAATTAAGCCTCTAATCTCCAGCTACTATTGATTTCCTCACATAAATCCCACTGTGAGGAAGCAAGTGGTTCATGTAGGCAAGTTGATTAACTGCTCAGTCTAAACTCACTGCTGAGCCTTTCTATATGTGTGTCAAATCTAATTAGGGAGGTGTGACTCATGCCTGTCAGTCCTAGAAAGTGAGGTGTGGCTTTTAGCCATCTCCACAAAGAAGGTGTGCCCGCTGTACCTACAAGTCCAAGTGAAATAAGTATGTCCTCGTGTCAGACATTAGCTAGACCAGCGGGAGAGAGGAAAGGGGTACATCATGCTCTGGCACTGTACAAAGTACCCTGTCATAGTGTGAGTACACAACCTGTCTTAGTCTTAGTCTTAGTAAGAACAGGCATGGTTTTTACTGTATCAGTACAGTAAAGGAGGTGATGTTTCTGTCCCTGTTACTTGCAATAAAGGAGGTGTGGCCTGTGTTTTTATCAGTTTTATGAACAAAGGATTAGCCTGTTGGTCTGTTGAAGGTAAAGGAGGTGTGGCCTAAGTGCCTGCTATCAGATTGAGGACCTTGCAATCTGACACACAATGTAAAGGAATCATGACCTATGCAGGCATTCATTCCAAGGAAGGAGGTGTGGCCTATGTACCTGTTAGTTCCCCTGAATGAAAGTGACCTTTTACGTTCAAAATTGTCCTACATCCATTGTCCTAGTTTCAGCACCTAGTCACTCACAGATGTCACACATTTTTAAATTTTATAAATTTTATTTTATTTATTTATTTTGGAAAACTGTGATCAAACATTTTAAATTTCATGGACAAGTCTTTGGAATATAGGAATGTGGTGGCCTAGTGGTTAAGGTACTGGACTCTGGACCTCATGGTCCAGGGTTCAAATCCCACCTCTGCCAAGTTTCCGCAGTTGGGTCCCTGAGCAAGGCCCTTAACCCTCCATTGCTTAAATTGTAAGACTGTATGAGTTGTAAGTTGCTCTAGATAATGGTGTCTGATAAATGACGTAAACGTAAATATAGGACTCCATGTTTATCATTTTTAATTCATTCAAATTAGTTTGCATTATAATAGATGAGTAACATGGATTAAGCAGGACACAGTTCCCTGAAGTGTAAACAGCTACTGAATTCTGACCCTGAATTCCTGATTTCTCCTGTCTGTGTGGGTTTACTCCAGGTGCTCCAGTTTCCTTCCACAGTCCACAGACTTTTGTTAGGTTCATTGGTTACTTTAAATTGGCACAGTCTGAAGGTTACTGAATAGCATCAACGTAACCATGTTCATGTCACGATTACCCATTGATCCCTAAAGTACGGTTAGATTAAACACATGCCCAAGCCCAGTCCAGGTAGATGCAGTATTATGGTCTCTTTAAAATGCAAACATGATAGCTCTAGAGATTTCCTACGTGGCGCTGCATGTTGAGTTTGAATTATTTGTTGCATGCTCTGACCTCAATGTCAATATAATGCAAATAACGCTTTGATTTCTAAGTTGTCTACAGGCCAAGCCACTTAATGCCTAGCAGCGAGGATCCAAATCAGATCTTTTTCCACAGATTATTTCTCTTTGGGGCAGTGTGAATGAAAAAAAAAAACACTTTTAATCTAAAATATTTAGTTCTGATTTGATATGTGGCCATGCTACCAAGTCTAAAAAGCCAGATTAGAATTCACTATAACTTGACATTTATCATAAATGGGTTTAGAGTAGAAGGGAAAATGAAAGCAGTGAGAGAGCTTTTTAGTGATGAGATGGTGAAGTAACAGACCTCATAAATATTTGGGGTGATGTCAGTATGCAAACAAATTAGAAGGCTCATATTGCAGCTGCTCAGTGTTTGAGGAAGTTTCAAAATAAATGTTGCAATGTCAAATTAAAGTGAAAAGCATGAAAGATTGGTTGAACATGACCATTACAGAAGTTCCTCTTACAGTTGACTACATTTTGATTGCTGACATCTGGATGAGCAGGTTACCTGAAGCCATGCTCTGTTCAGACCAATGTCTTATATAGGTCACATTATATATATATGAACTGTCTTAACAACGGATATTGTGAGAAAGTCAGATTTTTGCCTCTTTCCTCACACTTGCTGTGGAAATATAGTCACAGTGTAGACGTGATAGGTGATAGTGTTGTGTGAAATATAAAAAAAACCTTTTTAAGTACAGTACTTTGTAGTAAACAGTAGGACGCCTTTGTGTGACGGCCAGTAATAATTGATGCTATGTAGGACTTGGAGCTAAGCTGGTCTTGTACTGAAATTTAGATAGAAATGTTCTTAT
This sequence comes from Parotocinclus spilosoma, assembly GCA_033117975.1. Taxonomy (NCBI): domain Eukaryota; kingdom Metazoa; phylum Chordata; class Actinopteri; order Siluriformes; family Loricariidae; genus Parotocinclus; species Parotocinclus spilosoma. The sequence continues at coordinate 15,973 of JAVSBV010130728.1, forward strand.
AAAGAAATATCATGATAAATAATGCTGTATTAACCCATTAACTGCCAATTTTTTTTCTGAACATTTTTTACTTGATTTCTGTCTGCCTACATCCCATCCCGTCCCGTCAGTAGGCGAATTAAAGCACCCGATCCCCAAATGGAGATCATGGTTTTTAATGGGTTAATCCATATTCACTAAGGAAGAACTTCTCGACTGAATTCTTACTACAAGTAGAATTTATACTTAATTGAACCACTATTAAACATCTCTTGAACTACAACTGTTGAGTATAGTTGGGTATTGATACCCGGTTACAATTAAGAACCGGTTCCAAAATACCAAGAACCAATGTTAAAATGTTAAAATAAACACAAGTTGGATGTTTAAAAGTCTTATAAAGAAACTGACTGTTAAAAATGACTGTAATGTGGGGACACCCTTGGTCTGCACCATGCATCACACAGATCCTAAGGAGAAGACTGTGGAGCCCCTGGCAAATCTCAAATTGGAGCATACATCTGGAAGCCACTGCTTTAGCTTTTTTTATTAACGAGTTGGTAAGGAAGCCATTAATCTGTCTGTCCGTACATTATCTCTGTCCAAGCATTCTTAATGAGCCTAGCATGCATGGCATTTGTTTAAATACAGTGTTGACTCTTGGGGCTCATATCACTGTATCACTTTATATTGTTGATACAGTTGATTAATTGTACGTCTTGGATACAGCGTTTGTGCAGCACCTTGGTTGCTGTGAGACCTAAATGGACCTCACAGCAACATGCCAGATATAGCAGTCTATAATTTACTACTCAATTTCCGCTGCCAGATTTTAATCATACAGAAAACCGGAGCGAAGGTGGATATGTAAAAAAGGAAACTCAGTGTAAACGGACTCGTTAGATGAAATGATCATGGGCAATTCACTGTTGGAAACAAGTTACTGCAATAGTATAACTCATGAGCTACACACACATTTTGTTTCTAATCAGTTTGGCTGATTTTACACATATGGACCACATGGACATACGGACCTACTCATGCATCTATTATCTTCTCAACTATTTCACAAATGTAAACTTCTGCCAAAAAGTATACTTGTTTTGTTTTGCACTTTAGCAACGAGAGCGATTTTTGTAAACCAATATAGGAAGTATGTAGTGGTTCCTTCATGTCAAACAGACATGCTGTGGTTTGTAAAATGGCACTGATCAACGGTCGGACTTGTATATATATATATATATATATATATATATATAGTTCCTTATTAGCACTATTAATGCTGACATGTGCTTACTCAAAGAATTAGTCTAATGTAAAGACAGTTATTTATTTCACGCCAGACACTAGTAAATCACAAGAGATGTGCACTGGAGGGGTGGTCAATATGACAATAGTTTATTGTATCATGCTAAATTTTGTTTTTGGAATAGACAGCGTGCTTTATAGCATACAGAGGATATCGTCAGTGTTTAGAGAACTCTGACCAGCTGCATGTTTCATTATAAAGAGCGCGGTTTGTTTTGTTTAATTGCATAAAGTGCAGCACGTCTTTAAAAAAAATACAAATACAAAGTCTGGGATAGTATTTGATAAGGAGTTTTTAAGAATCTGTCACTAC
>JAVSBV010130742.1:0-17570 GCA_033117975.1 Parotocinclus spilosoma
TTGTGGCTACTTTTTTGTAGTAAATGGAAATGTTAGGCAAAGACCTGTAGGTGGCAGTAGAGGGCTGGGGAGAAACTTGGGACGAAGAGTTTCTTCACGGATATTACATACTGTACACGTTCTTTGGTCCGATTAATCCTCCAAATAAGCGAATAACATTACACGTATATAATAGGATTTGGTCCGAATAAGAGGCTGGTTCCATTAACAGGTGGTCCTATTAACCGGAATCGACTGTATTCTGATGATTTTGCCCAAATGTTTTTGAATCATAAGTGTTTTATTCATGTTTAAGGTACGCTGTGCACTTTAAATTCTCTTGTTCTCGATTTGGAACGCTGCAGCACGTGACATAGGGAGGGCAGCACTGGGAAGTGTAGCGAGGAAAAGTCGCAGTCAAGGTCGGGAACGATAGTAAGAATGTGTAAGGGACGTTGCTCCTTAGATTTCAATGACCTGTCCAATCTCACTCCCAAATGGACGTACAAACACATTACGTGATGGTTATCGTACAACTGAACAGCAAGCAGAGACAAAATGTCCTCTCGAGCTGGGATTAGTCCCTAATAAAGGGTTTGCACCTCACAAAAGATAAGCAGCCGTGTCCATCTGATTGGCTGGAGGACAAGGCAGGCAGACAGTATTTTCCTCTGAATACCCTCACTGGGCACATGAGACATCCGTCTGCAGCCACTAAGGAAAATTAGAGAGAAGAACTCAACGAGCAAACCAACAGTCATGTCATGCTGTCTACGGTGGCTGCATTGCTCTTTTTTTTAATTGAAGCACCTAGGTGTAAAGCAGTGGTTCTCAAACTTTTTCTATCATTCCCCACCTCAAAAGAAGGGCAAATTCCACGCCCCACCTGTCCCATATCGCCCCAACAAAATAGTAAATAAAAAAAAAAAGGTTTCAATTTTATCATTTATTTAAGTAACACCAATTTCTGTTTAACTCATACTCTCTGCTGCCAGTTGTCTAAGACACAGAACACACATGGGTCGCTCCTCATCCCCCACCTCAGCTACAGTGAATCCAAAAGCAAGATATGCGTCATCATACTTTCTTTTTGGTTGGCTTTTCGATTGATTTGGCCCGTCTGTCTTCTGTTTCTCTGTTGGAGAGAATCACCAACGTTTGTGGTCCTTGTAACAAGTTTGTCCATTTCGTAACCTTAACATTATACACACCTCTGTCTTATGTTTTTCTATTAGCGCAGAATCGCTCTGTTGTACTGTTTACATTGTTCCGCCGACATTTTAAACATGCCCGCCGCCCCCTGCCTCTTTTATTGGCAAAACAGACAGGCATTAAAAATGTTCATTTCTTCCGATTCCTTGCGCCCCACCACCGGCAATACCCACACTTTGAGAAACGCTGGTGTTCACCAGACTTCACCAGACTCATCTAGACATCAGTAGGTTATGAGTTACAGTGCTGTGCAAAAGTATAAGTATATGCCATTAGATTAATAATGGTACAGTGACCGTATATACCATAGTGTAGTGGCTGTGGGTCTGGGGGTGGGCTGTTTGTGACATTTGGCTATTTAATAAAGATGAGCAAAGCTTCTGTCTATGCTGTGATTTCTCTAAAATATTATCAACGATCTGACCCAAAAGCCTTTTACTGCTTTTTTTTTCAGTTTTTTTTATACAAATGTCCAGATATATGGTCATTATACCATTTCTATATCTAATCTAATGGTGGCCTAAAACTTTTGCACTGTACTGTAGACCTCTGGCTTTTCCGAGCTGTAGATTGTGACCCTTGAGCTAGAGCGTATGCTCAGTGATGTAAAAGTTGTCTTCTCATATAAGCCAGTTTCTTGGACCTCATCTATAATCCAATAGCGCAGGCCTAGTGTTTCGTCATATCTCGCAACAGCACTAGCATCTCTCAGCTCATCGTCGTGCCGAGCCTGGACACTTATAGAGTTTCAGCACTGGAGTGTACGGCTCTGGGAGTGAGCCGACACCCAATATTAGTTTATCTTATTAGTTCATGTTGCTGAGCATTGATGTGAATAACCGAAGCTCCACCCAGGTGGGTTCCTATTGGCTGGCACATGGGTACGTTCCCACACGTTCAACTCCGGTAAGCGTTAATAGGAAAAGGAGTTTCGTTTTTTACACGTGGTCATGTGCTATACATGTTTCCTGTCAGTGCATGGTTTGAATCAATCGTAGGTCCCTTGATGCAGCAAAAGCTCCAGAAACTAAGAAACAAACATTGTTCATCCATTTCTGAGAAGAAAAAAGATAAAGTACAAGAACCAGTACAAGAAAGCCTAGGAAAGTTAGGCATCAAGAAACATTTCCTAATGGGGTGACATCAGATCACATGACTTGAACTGTTTTTAAACTGTGTTTAAAATCACACCATAAGTTTCTATGCCTTCATGTCCTATGCTGATGGAGATCTTTCATCTTTCCTTCATTGTGTTCCATACACAGTCCTTTTGCATTAGAAGACACCTGTCCTACAGTCAAGCATCCGATCTGGTCAGCAGAGACCCATAAGCCATAGCAGTATAATCAAATCGGCTTCACTAAACATGATGGACGATACAGTACTGTGACTGGATCAAACAAGGCAGTGCTGCCGGAGTTTTAAAACATTTTTCACTTATTGCACGGTGAGTTATTTGAAGCTTAACACCCACTAACCCACCCCCCAATAGTACCTTATTTATGATGGTCCTGTGGGGGTCCTGACCATTAGGGAACAGGGAAAAGGGGAGGAAAGTATGTAAAGAACCAGATGGACTACAGTCTGTAATTGTAGAACTGAGAACTGTTTCTACACCGCTTACAAAAAGTAGGGGATATTCCAAAAAATTAGTAAGAAGCGAAAACAATAAGCATTTGATCTTCTTTTATTAAACAAAAAAATCAAAAAAAGCATAGACAAGTCAAAGAAGGTTGTTCTGTAATGCAAATGAGATGCAAAAAACACTTGAAATTGTTTGCAATGCCTCCCACAACTCTTCTTGAGCTAGAAGATGCCCTAGGGCAAGAGTGGCAGAGGATCCTACAAAATCTGCTGGATAATCTGATGCTGTCCATGCCACATCACTGTTGGTGTGTTTTGGCACTCTTGGGTGACCATACACCCTACTGAACAGTCCATGTGGGGCACTCTCATCCAGTTTAATATGCTTCTGTTCACCCCCATGAATATATCCCTTGCTACTCAATCACCATAATTGAGTTTGCATCTTATTTGCATAATCGAACAACTTTCCTTGACTTTTCATTTGCTTTTCTTATGATCTTGTTCAATGAAATAAAGTCAAATACTTCTTTTTTAATCGCTTCATACTCGTTTAAAAATATCCCCTCATTTTTGCGAGCATATGGTAAGTGGAGATGATAAAATGGTAGAAGAGTAGAACTTACCAAAAGGAGGACAGGGTACCTGTTTCAGTCAGGTTCAATGAGATGTTCTTCACAACTCTCACCTCTAGCTGGTCGTTGGTTTCTAGATACAGCTTTTAGACGTTAAAATCAATAGCTACTAAGCATAACAATGTGGTAACAATTGAAATACAAATTGTTCAGGTAAACACCTCAGTAGGAATAGAATGATACAACAGAAGCCGATCTGTTGATTTAAGGAGGATTCAGGCAATCCATTAAATGGAAGAATAATAGGCATATAAAATTCTGTAACTGATTACATTTCCAATCAGACTACGTGAGCAGCTTTTATATACATGTTATTGCATCCTGTGTAAAATTGGTCTCAAACATACCTTGAATAATCAACAGGGACTGAAACATTAGGGGACTGAAACAAACAAGTTTTTAAACAAATGAACAACGGTGACTAGATCTAGTATACAGATTTAGGTGTAATGATACTTGATACTCACGATTTAGTTCAGTACACAATACTGAAATCACAATATGTCTAAGAACTCATCCATCCATCCATCCATCCATCCATTATCTTTCGCTTCATCCATATGGGGTCGTGGTGCGCACCCGGCAACTCTGGGCAGTAACAACCCTAGACGGGGCGCCAATCCATCAAAGGGCACACACACACACACACACATGTACTAAGGGCTACTTTTAGAGACACCAAATAACCATAACATATCTTTGGGCTGTGGGAGGAAACTGGAGTACCCTGAGTAAACCCACACTGACACAAGGAGGACATGCAGACTCCACACAGTAAGGACAAAGGCCGCTCCACCATGGGATTAAATCCCGGGACCTTTATGCTGTGAGGCAACGCCGCTACCCACCAAGCCACCGTGTCGCCCATGTCTAAGAACCATCATGGTTTTTAAAAACCCTCTCTTTAAAAACCCCTAGTGGGGTTGGAAGTCTACAAGAAGTACATCTTTGTAACACAGCACACCTCGATCTGTCACATAAAAGGCAGTTTCTCATTCCATAAATGTATGTGGGTGTCTGTAAGAGAGAGAAGAGTGGTAAGGAGTGCACTTCACACAGTTTTACAGTGAGATAAGATTTTAAGTTTTATAAAATAGTACAGAAAGTTTAAATTCAAAATGTGTAGTCAATGTTAATATTAAATCAATTAATATATAATATAACACTTTAGCATCTTGGGTATTTAGTCAATCCCAGTAAACCTCAGTATCCCATATAGCATTGCAAAGTATGGTATATTATAAGATGTACGGACAATGCCCATATTGCATAAGTACAAATTCACAGAATGGGCAGGGAACTTTAAGCAACACATTCTTGTACTCACCAAAACTAGAAATGAATCCAAGTGTTCTACGATCCACACACGGTTCTCATGCTGTGGTTTTCAAACAGCCAAATGTTACTCAGCATTCAGTCTGCTTATGCTGATGCCACATATATTTAACAGAACTGTGTTCAATAAAACGTTCTGCATCAGAGGTTGTACTGTTATCTGTCATTAGAACTGCTGTATTGCAACAACTAATGTGTCTTTCAAAGTAATACATGGGTTAAGTATATTGCTCACAAAAGTAAGGGGATATTATTAAATAAAAGATATAATGAATATAATGAAATATTCCCTAATTTTTGTGCACAGTGTAGATTACTTTAACATTAAGTATAATAAACTTATCAAACTATAGACCTATATGCAAATCCAATCACTTGTCCAATCAGTCTGCACACCTGTGTTATCAATAGTACACCAATTAATGATACATTTATAGTGTTATTCAGATTCAAAGCCATTTCCACAGATACATGCAGCCCTATCAGAAACATCAGACCGAGGCATTTCATTTTGTTATCATGATTATTATTGTTTTGTTACGGTTTTCACCTTTTACACTTTATTTGTTTTCATGTACCTTAAATTCATTCCAGTCAAAAGTAAACATTATTTTCAATTGTTGTTCCCAACACTAATAAATGCTTTTGTTGTTTGTTCTAACCGACACAGTCGCTCTCATACACACATGCACAGCCAAAAACATTGAACAAGCGATCAGAGCGCGCACACACACACACACACACACACACACACACACACAGTAATTTCATGTCTTATATCTGCAGTGCTGCCTTAAGTGGATTCATGTAGTGAGAAGAGGTGGTACAGTGCAGTGAATGTTTTTGTTCATGTGTTAAAAATACAAAGCAAATGCTAATTACTGGCAAAAAGAGTGACTACATTTGGATTTATCAAAGGCCATAGTGTGAAAGAAGTCATAGTGGGCTACCAGCAGTGGCAAAAATCCCAGGCTACAAGAAATTCTTGTTAAAATTCATGGAGGTATTCCAAGTAACTAGGACGTTTTGGTCACAGGTGACTATTTTATTGTCTGTGAAGCATAATTTTTTTCACAGCAATAAATAAAAACAATGTTTGTAAAAATGCCATAGCCCAGCCCTGGTGGAACCCTCCGGCCGAGTCATCAGTTGGTGTTACAACATCTCTCCATACCAGCCCTGCAACTGACACTGGAATCTTGCACCTGACCTGTATTCTCTGGAGATACGTCCAGGAGCCCCGATGGCTGTGACTGAGCTGGGGCATCAGAAAATCCACTAGCGTCTCTCTGAACTTTAGTGAGTTTGATAATGGTTTGCAGAAATATGTATTATATAAATGTGTTTCCATTGAACATGTACTTCAAAAAGAATTTAGCAGATGCCCTTATCTGGCATCAAAGCACTTGGGGGTTAAGGGTGCAGCTCAAGGGCCCAATAGGTGCAGGTTTGGCAGTGCTGGGACTCGAAAGTCTAAACCTCGGTGTCAGCAGTTCGGTACCTCAACCACTGCACCACAGTCCCACGTCTGATGCACTGCACATACAAGACATCCAAAATGACCATGGTTCGAATTCCTACCTCAGACAATCGCAAACCGACAAGCACACAGACGCGACATAGGTCATATAAAGACACACATCTTTTAAACAACCACACACACACACACACACTCTCGTGTCTAAGTTTTTGAAGTGCAACAGTTGAAAAGTGACGTGTTCCCTTCTTTTTGCCCAAACATCTCTTTCAAAGTTCACAACTCAAGACCTTTAACTGAACAAAAAGCCCACACTGGACAAACCAAAAAGAAAAAAAAACTCTTCAAAGTACACAACATTAAAATCAACACACAATGCAATTCAGCCTTTGTAAAAACGCTCCGGGGGGAGGGGTCGCTCGTTTATGTCGCTAGGTATCACTCTCGCTCCTAAAACAGCATGTCAACCACACGTAGCAGAATATACAGAGTAAACGTCTACGAGTTCCTGCTAAATCTAGGGGTAGTCAAAACTCATTTGGCTTTGACGCTATATCAAACTGATCGGTTAAACACGGTCACGAAGGTTTAAGTTAGAGCGTTAAACCTAGTACGTCGAGACCACGGGCGTTCATTCTATCCTATGATTCTGAATTCCTCTTCTCTAATGCCTGTCGAGTCCAGGTTGCAGTGCTAGCTGAAGCGCAGGGTCGCGGTCCGACCCGGCCTCGAGACCTATAAGGTGCTAGTCGAGATGTAAAAAGAGAAAGAACGTCATTGCTCTGTAAAGAATTCAAAATGGAATATCCCAAAGCACTTATTTGCATGGACTACGCTTGATCTGAGCCGAAAAGGCAGAGGAATCTAAAGCTATAGCTAAATCATATAGGTGACACTTCTCGTATTCCCTCAAAGCCACCGAGAACCGAGGCCAGTTTACGGGGGCGACTACCGATAAGAGGTTATGACTCGCGTAAGCCGGGCAGTAAGCGATGGAGAGTCTAGACTGGTCTGAACCGGTTTGGCGTCTCACAGTTCCCAGCCTCTCATGGTCCTGTGAGAACCGGTGCAGAGAAACATCCAATCTGATAATCCAATAATCCAACAACGTTCCGTCTTTATGTACATGAGTCTGGAGGGCGTGTCCGTCTCCTGTTAAAGCTTTCCGTAAAGAGAAAGCCTCGGTACAAAGATGCAGTCCAGCGGAGAAAAGAACTTACTGAAGGTGGAGAGCATCGCCGTCCTATCCTACTGCTTTCTACAAGCACCAAAATCAGCTTGAAAGGCGCGCACACACACACACACACACACACACACACATGTTGTTTGCTGACTTGCATGCGCTGTAGTTAAAAAAAATAATTCATGTACAGTATTTACATGCACACTTAGACACTCACTGATCGCTTCACTAGCCACGCCTCCTCGTTTCTAAACTCGCTGTCTGTTTGATCAGTTCCACTGACCATATAGATGGACTTTGTAGTTCCACAATGGCAGACTGTAGTCCATTTGTTTCTCTACATCTATCTTTGTTCCTTTTACTCTGTTCTGTAATGGTCAGGACCTGCGCAAGACCGTGATATTAATGCAATGGTGTTGTGTGTGGTGCTGGTATGACTGGATCAGACACAGCAGTGCTGCTGGAGTTTTTGAAATCCTCAGTGCGAGCTCACTGCTGGACTGAAATTAGACCAAACACCAAAAACATCCAACCTCCAGCATTCTGTAGGTCTTAATCAGTGATGCGAATGATCCACTACCCAAAATAGTACCTGGTCTGTGCTGGTCCTATGGGGGTACCTGGGTAAACTAACAAAGTGTGTAGAGAATTTAAAATGGACAGTAAGTGTAGAAACAAGGCGGTATATCTAATACAGTGGTCGGTGAGTGTGATCTGGCTTGGGAGTCACCAGGTCATTCAGTGTTCACGTAAACAAAGTTTATTATGCAACCACCAAATTGTGTGATCATTAAAGTGACTTCTTTTACAAGGAGAGGTTTATGAATACCAGAGTTGCTACATTAAAAGATTCCAGCACTGGAGATGTCCTGCTCATGCACAAAATCCCAGAACTACATTCCCTAAAGAAAATATTATTGCTGCAGGACGGTCTACTACTTATTAAATACTCGCATCCATTTCCCAGGCTGGACTGTAAATGATGAATTAATGTGTTTAGGAAACTCAACGCATATAAAGTAGAACTGTTTGTGTTAGTAGTTCAAGCAGACTGTGTTTTGTCTGTTAAACTGACAACTGATAATTAATGTTTTTTTGAATGGATTCTAGTGCTGTGTGCAGCTCAGTGAGCAAAGACAGCTGCTGAAAACGGCAGTGTATGAAGGCCTGGGCTCAGTGTCTAGTGGGGTTTGCCATGTGAAGGTCATGTGGTGATTGGTGATACCCTAGTGCTGATCCCAAGTGTGAATAAATGGGGAGGTTAGAGTCAGTTAGAGTTTCCAAAATCAAATCTACTGCAGATCCGAAACAGGAGCAGAAAAAAGTTTGGTTTGGTTTAAATACAATTGGAATCTCTTCAATGAGTATTTTTAAATGCACTTAATATAACTTAAGCTAACAGCAGAAAATCTAAAAAGAAAAGTAATTTGGTCATTTAGTTTACATGCACTTGACTAATCAGATAATCGCAAATTTGTGGGTTTACATGACCCGAATGCTTCATTTTCTTGAGCATATGCTGCTTTTGAATTTCCACAGACTTCTCAAAAGCCGTTTAACTCGTGCTGTGGTTACTTCTTTATTGCCAGATCTCACAATATAAAACCAACCAGGTTTATGCAAATAATCTCAAATGCCTTCAGGTTGGGCCGGATGTCACATTCTCACCCAATTTTTCTGTGTGTGACTAAAAATGACTGAGGAATCTACTCAAAAATTGCTTACGACTATGTTCGTCATTAAGATCATGTAATTAGTCTATCTAAACATTCAGAAAATTGTGAGTAAAGTCCTTGAGCAAAGTCCTTAATCTGCTATTACTTAACTAAATTGTAACTCAGGATTAAGAGCGTGAAAGGCTTGGTGATAAAGGATGATACTGGATCACTGGATATTATACTGAATGATTAAGTGCTTACATAATGACTTGTTACTACATACATAGTGCACATTGTTTGATACACGCCTCTACACTAATTTAAAAGCTCTATTGCTTCAGAATTTCATTTCGGAGATGAAATGGCTCGACAAATGTACGATCTTGTTTTATATTTATCTAAGGCCTGTCGGAACTGAACATGTTAATGGAAATCATTAGGTGACCATCTGAGGAGTCCAAAGTTAGGAGCTGTCTCCAAACAAAAATGGTTTCGGACCCTACCTGGAACGGCTTTGCACATTAATGTGAATCTGTCATGTAAACAAAGAGCCCTGTGTAACACAACTGCTTGGCACATGACATAACAGCTTGCACTGATCAAGGTCGAACTCGTCAATGCTGTGGTCTGTTTTAAATGTTTAATGAATTAAGAAAACGTAAATTCCCTTTGATGAAGCTTTACTTCCCACTCGTATGATTATGTACTGGTCTGTAAGGACAAACCTACACTATGTTGCCAAAAGTATTCGCCCGTCTGCATTCACACGCATTTGAACTTGAGTGACATTCCATTATTAATCCATAGGGTTTCAAATAATGACTTACTCACTGCATCTATAACAGCTTCACAAGGTCTAGGAGTGTGTTTGTTTGAATTTTTGACCCTTCTTCCAAAAGCGCATTTGTGAGGTCAGAGGCCGATGTTGAATGAGAAGGCTTGGTTCGCAGTCTGCGCTCCAATTCACCCCAAAGATGTGGACTGTTGTAGCCTAGCGGTTAAGGTACTGGATTCTGGACCTGATGGTTCAAATCCCAGCTCTGCCAAGCTGCCACAGTTATATATTTATATTTATATGAAGAATTTTAAAATCGGATTTCAAGTTTTTCAGGTTTTAGGGCCAGATAATCTCTTCATACTTCCTCCAAGTCACATATTTCCTCATTATTGAGACTGCTGAGACGGTTCTGAATATTTTTGATATGAAATATGTGGGTACTATGTTACATACAAGTGCCTTTAAAGGCTAAATTATGAAAATATCTAAACATCGAGATAATATCCTTAGACCTCAGGGGGTTAAAGAAAGGCCCTTAACCACGATTGCTTAAATTGTAATATTGTATGAGTTGTAAGTCGCTCTGGATAAGGGCGTCTGCTAAATGCCGTAAATGTGTTCCCAAATCGGGTTGACGTCAGGACTCCTCAAATTGTTCCAACAAAGTCAGGAACTTAAAATTGTCCAAAATCACTTGGAATGCTGAAGCATTAAGATTGAATTTCTCTGGAACTACGGGACCGAGCCCAACTCCTGAAAATCAACTCACGCCATAATCTTCGCTCCACCAGATTTACTCTTGACACAAGTACCGTTCTCTTATAACCGCCAAACCCACGCTCGTCCATCACGTTGCCAGATGGAGAAGTGTTACTCCCAACTCCAGATCAAACGTCTTCACTGCTCTATAGTCTGGTGGTGGCGTGCTTTACACCACTGCATCCGACGCTTTGCGTTGTGCTCGGTGATGTAAGGCTTGGATGCAGCAGCTTGGCCATGGGAATCCTGGCCACCAAGCTTTTTCCGCACTGTTCTTAAAATAATCTGAAGGCCACATAAAGATTGGGGGTCTGTAGCCATTTCTGTCATCCCCAATTATGTCCACTTCATTATAGTAGCACTAATAGTTGAGTAGGATCAGGCTGCGTCCAATCATTGTACCACACTGGACATTTGTAAAAGCAGTCTGCATTAGATTTGCTTGATTTAATACACGTGGCCATGGAAGTAAACGGAACACATGAATTCAGTGATTTGGATGGACGAGTGAATACTTTTGGCAATGTAGCGTATCTTTATGCGACTAATACGAGCAAGTCGAATTGCGATTTATTTTGATAGCACACGTATACTGTGTGTTTCAGCGTGTTTTCTGTTCTTGACTCTCCTTAAGGTTGAGCAATGAATCTAGATGAAGCCGAGGTCCAGGCCTGCCTTATAACGTGTGACGAACGCGACGTTGGATCATGTTGCTCTGGCAGGTACGAACATGGTAATGTGTTAGGTTTACCGAATCTGAGTCGAGACAGAGTTAGACTTGAATTAGCTATGAATACCTTTAGGTTCTCTGTTTAACATTGAGACCCTCTCATGCTGCTCAGCCTTGTTTGCACTGACACAAATCTTTGTCGCATACGAGCGACGCTGACTTGAATGTTAATGCTCGCTGCTCACCGTTCATCTTGAGAGTCATCGGGTAATGGAGATATCAGCCAATCAGATTGAAGTGAGGAGGGTTGCGACATGGCTTCGTGTGCAAACAGCCTGTGTGTGAACACATTCGCATGCTGACACACACACACACACACACACACACACACACACACACACACACACACACACACACACACACACGCACACACTGTCTGATGGTATGGCTCGAGCTGACTTGCAAATTGATCAGTACAATCCACTCCACTGTTGGTGAAGGCCTTAGGATTCCGTATCCTGGTGTTATCACGTCCATTTAAACACCTGCACCTGTTTGTTTTTTCCAGTTTTCTATTTAGTCCTTAAAACTTCTTCATCCATCCACAACCACCAATCCTCTCCCCTAGGCCTCGTTGGCATGATGACTTCCCAAGGGCAGGTGCTAAGTGATCGACAGTGCGACGAGGAACAACGTGGCCACAGTAAGCAGCAGCCGGTCCCTGGACGGACTACTCCCACTGATGCTCTTCTCCAGTTTTGGGACCTCTGGGTTGTCGTAGTCATCTAGAAAGAGGAAAGACGATTGAGAAATGAGTTCTAGACTGAGTGACTGGCCATACAGTCTAGATATGTTCTGAGTGTGTCTAGGGATGCAATGACAGAGAAAAAGTAAGGACTCAACTAAAAAACAAAGGTAAAATGATATAAAACATCCCTGACTTCTTAGTCTCCTGGGAACCAGCACCTCTTATCATGGGGACACATATAACAGTAATATAGATCACAACGCCAAGGATAAAGTCAGTTTTCAAGCTTGATAGACACCATGCTATTGGAAATTCAAACCATTTCCACACTGCCAAAACATCTAACAATGTCTAAACAGGTTTATTATAAATTCTGTTTTAATCTGTAGATTTTGGACGGTAACATCCAATGTACCAGCAGGACTGAGGACAGAACGGTGGCAGAATCTTGCTTTATCGATATTCTGCTGCACAAATACATTCCGAATATATTGGCCTGAGATTGTGTGTATTTTCATGCACACTAATAATCCCGTCATTGCAACCTTCACATTTTCAGGTAATTCACACCTAGGGGGTTAACCTTGAATTCACCCCAGAGCGATTGAGAAATGAATGAGGTGGAGCCACGCCGCGGTTGCGTAACGAGCCCATTGTTGAGTTAATCGCCTGAGACTTACTCATTAGTCATCTGTTCCTCTTCAGTAAGTGTTTCATCTAGGAAGGGTCGCTGTGGGTCTGCAGCCCATCCCAGAAACGCTGGGCTCATGGTTCATTACAGGGTGTTACACTCTGTCTCTTTTATATTCGCATTGAATTTACATTTCCAGCATTTAACAGATGACCTTATCCAGACTGAGTTGAAGAAGTACTTTATGTTCTTCTTAGTAGACATGACCTCATGCTAACACAAACAGCGTCCGGCCCAAGAACTAAAACCCAGGTTAAGAGATGATGTCTGTAAAAGCAACATAGTAACAAAGGAAGGGAACAATAAAAGGATATTATTTATATCAATTTATTGACTTTGGTGGCTTAGTGGTTAAGAGACTAGCCTTTGAACCTGTAGATTCATGGTTCTTGAACCATGGATTCATCCCACATTTGCCAAGCTTTTTGGTTCTTGAACCAGGCCCTTTACCCTTTTACTCACAATTATTTGGAACTGTATCAGCTCAATTGCATAAGCTCATGCAATTTGCATCTAACATATGTATATATATATATATATATATATATATATATATATATGTTTTACAACTCCAGCAGCGCTGCTGTGTCTGCTCCAGTTCTAGAAACATAACACACTAAGAATGATCCAGTACCCAAATAGTGCAGGCACTAACCCTTACAGAAGGATAAACAAAGTTTGTATAAAAACAGATGTTTACAGATGTAGTATATAATTATGGAACTATACAGTAAATCTGTGAGTGTGGAAACAAGGAGGTTTTACCTACTTAAGTATTAGATCTGCTAAAAGCAGCACCAAAATCGGATTTCATTGCAGTCTTTTTCGTCCAAACCATTCTTGGTTTGTTGACACTGTGTCTTCTACAGTGATGATACATTAATAACAGGGTTCATCCAGAAGCCATGCATTCTTCTACTATCTCCTTGCTGCTCAGTGCCTGGTACATAGTGCATCACATGACCCTTATCAACCCAGACTGGTTGCGTCTCGTACACCAAGTTCTGAGTGTGTACAAGACGAGATGGGCTGAAAACAGCAGATGGGTTGAGCGCAGATAGTGGAGCAAAGGTGAACAACAGAGTATCCTGTGGAACCTCCAGGTGGACTATAGTGGTATGGACGAAGACAGGCGCATTGTTCAGAGGACCTTGTTTTCATCTCTGATAACCTCTCATGAACATCATGTTGACATCTTACAACACGTTTTTTACTTACGCCAGTCACAAACACAGATGTTATCAACAGCTGCCTACAGATCTGTCGCCCTAGGGTACCGAGTCGCTGCATTGAACAGGCGCTGCTCTTTTAGGATCTTAAGATTGTAATGGTGATGGTGCCAAATTTACCATCTGTGTGGACAGACAGCAGTCTTCTGCTGAAGTGTAGAGAGAAAAAAATTGAAGGCATGTAGGGGCAATTCGTTAGCCCACCACTTTGGAGAATTGGGTTCGAGTGCTAGTGTGTCAGGCCTCACACTACGACTAGAGCCAAGTCCACCCTGCAGTGGCTTGCCCTGTGCACTGGTCCTCTCAGATATTTGACTCCTTAATACAGGTGTATTTTTGCACCAAGTGTATTTGTAGCATATATTTCTTCAGTAGGATCTCATTAGTGGGATTGAAATTGTATTTTGTATATGGCACCCAATTCTTGGAATTTTGGAACTGGATTTTAAAACACAACCCAAACTGCTGTCCTGTCCAGGGTGCATATTTTTCAAGAGAGACCCTAGTCAATCACATGACCCCTATAGATTAACATACTTATACCACTTAATAGCATCAGCATCTGCCTTATTTCATCGATTGCTCATGACCTTCACTCTCTGGGACAATGGCATAGCAATTAAGGTACCAAACAATGAACCAGCAATTTTAGGGTTCTGATCCCACCCCTGCCACTGTAGGATCCTTGGGCGATGCTCACAATTACACAGTGCACAGCTGCTCTGGATAAGAGCATGTGCTAAATGACTAAGTGTTAAATGTATTCATTCTGGCACTGTGGTAGCTTAAGGTCAAGGTTTTGCACTGTTCATTGTAGACCACAAGGTCCAGGGTTCAAATCCCACCTCTGTCAAATTGCCACTTTTGGGTCCTTGAGAAAGATCCTTAACCTGCACTTGCTTGGACTGTAATATTGCAGCAGTCGTAGGTCAGTCTGGATAAGTGTGTTAAACGACTAAATGAAATTCTGAATACTTAAAGCACTTGTATAAAAATCTATAATTGAATGAAAGCACTTTTATTAATAAGGTTTATTCATTTGCTAAACAAAAATGATGGACGTCTAGATTTGAATGCTGACCACATTTTAGAGAGTTCGTACCACTATATAGAATGCACAGCGGTTAAACAACAACATGAGGGTAGAGGACATTCTTAACATGTTCTCATTTCAACGCGGGCTTACAGTCATCTCATGCAACCAATTCTGTGTGTGTGTGTGTGTGTGTATGTGTTTGTGTGTGTGTGCGGGCGTGCACATGTGCGTACGAGGCCTCTCTGCAAAGTGATGGACAGATTTGTAAACGCACATCTCATCACACGGGTCAAAAAAGACAGCCTGCGTGACGCAAATCTGCAAACTGACAAATACTTCCATGCAAACAACCCGTGTGCGTGTTCAGACATAACACAGAGGGATGCGGGTTCAACCGGGTCAGGCTCAGCGGCTACATCGACATGCAGCCTAATACTCCGGATACACCGCAGTGTGTTTGAACATTTATGGCCTGAGATTTCTTAGATTTCGCTTTGTTCTCTGGAGTGCAGATGCTGTGTAATTTATTTCCAGTTAAAAAAACATCAACATATCATGTGAATGGGAGTGTCAAAACATTTGATAAGACTGTTTCTTAGGATGGAGCAAAAAGATAATAAACAAGTTGTATTGCTTTCCTGTTCCGGGTATGAGAAATAGTGTCTTTTGGAGAAGATCTGGCACCCCTGGTTGTTTGAATCCAAACTGCAATACAGTGAAACCTCAATATGGCTATTTTAAAATCTGTTCCAGACTCCTTTAATTGCATGTAATTAATGATTAAAAGTAACGAGAAACCAAAAGAATGTAATACAATGCACAAAATCAGTAAAGACATGAAGTAAGCAAACGCTAACTTGGAATTATATTGTATTGTATTATAATAAATTACATATTATATTATATTATATTATATTATATTATATTATATTATATTATATTATATTATATTATATTATATTATAATACACTATATATCATATTATACTATATTTTATTATATTATATTATTTTGTATTATATTACATGATATACTATATTATATATATGATGATATATTATATTATTAATATTACATTACATTATTCTATATTCTAAATCATCAAATGTGGACACTATTGGCACCAAATGTTTTCCAGCACTTGAATCTCTTGGGTCAATGGGAGTCTATTTGGGTTTGTTTGGGTCTGTTTGGAGGACAAGGTCAGAGGTTGGATCCTTAATGCTCCTTCCCTGAAATGAGTTTTTACAGGATGGGACGTCTGCACTATATAACGCTTACCTCCTCGTAAAAGCCGTCGCTGTGTTTGGACAGAGATCATGTGGCTGCTTGGCTCTCAGATACGACATTAGGGAGCAGAGGAAGCATCAGTAGATAATCCTGCAATAAAAACCATCGTTTAAAGAGCTCATGTTCCAGGAGCTCGCACTTGACCTTGTTTACAGCCACGTCGGTCAGGTCGTAACTTTCTCATTAGCAGTCAGACTTGACTCGGCGACCCGAGGCGTGCAGAAGAACAGAGCGTTCTGTTCGGATCCGTATCCTGAAGCAGCTGGACTCTGTCGTCCCACAGCGGCCGGGTTAATTGGGTGGCGTGTTAGCGCCGTCGGACCTTTTACTTTTACTGCCTCGATTAATTGGAGATCATAATTTACGGTTTGTGGACACCTTTAGTGCTCTCCGGCCCCAGCCCGGTCTTTATTATGTGATTAGATCCAGAACCTGTTGGATGGAGGTCAGGTTCCTCTAGCTAATTACAAGACCGTGTGTTAACAAGATGAATAAAATGATGGAAAAAGGACGTAGGTCATAAAGGTTAAACAGATTACACAGGTAATTTCAAGTTTTATCTTTTCAGGCATTGGACAATTGAGTGTCCGATCATTTTGTAGTTCCCCATCTCAGTAATTGGCAAGGCAACGTCAAGGTGCTGGGAATTTTGATACTATCGGGGTATTACGTAAAAAGCCAATTTCTCCCCTGTTGTAAACGAGTTCCTCACTGCTCCTGACTGACGTACCTCCATTGAGGCGTCCCCGATCAGCCCTGATCTCGCTCTCTCCGATGGGATCGGACACGGCTACCCACTCAGTCCCGACTCGTCGTTCTCCAGCTAATCACCAGGCAGACCTTGTTAGACCTCGACCGGACCTTCCGTTCTGGTTCTGTGCCTCTGCTTTCTTAGTTAGTTCATGTTAGAAACACATTCTGTATGAAAAGTGAAATGGTCCAGAGCTGAGATCCCAGAACTGACTTCTGTAAAGTCAAACGAGAGGTTTAATTGGAAGAAATGTGAGCGGCCGCTGCCGCTGCCGCTGCCGCACACCTGCTAGACTCTGAAATCTGTCATGTTGAGGCGTCCCAATACTTTTGTCCATACGTTATACAGTTTGTTTGTTCAGGCTGCTGGTGTCATGGTGTGATTTTTCTGGGCACACTTTAATTTATTTTGAATTGCATCACTAATTTAAATTGTATTATTTAATGACTTAATTTTACCATAGCAGCAACTTAACTGGAAAATGCGGCTCCCGGAGGAACTGAGGATGTGTGTTGCATCGCTGCCGTTGGTTCTGGCCTGGGCAGGTCTGAGAC